>OVBX01001396.1:0-26318 GCA_900406325.1 Erucastrum elatum | reverse complement strand
CTATGCTTTTACAATTTGTGGAACCGCGATCTCTTGGCGGTCACAAAAACAAATTCTGGTTACGACTTCTTCAAATCATACAGAAACTATTGCACTTCAAGAAGCATATAGAGAATGTGTTTGGTTGAGGTCGATGAATCACCACATACAAGAATCAAGTGGAATAGTTAACAAGAAAGAGCCAACGAAATTTTTTGAAGACAACCTGGCGTATGTTCGTTCAACTCAAATAAGGCTATATCAAGAGAGATAGAACAAGGCATATCCCTCCGAGATTGTTCTCGTACATACGGGAACTCGAGAAAAATAAAAAAGTGGATATTGAGTATGTACAGTCATGCGAAAATCTGGGTAACATATTCACCAAAGCTCTTCCAACTATATAATTCCGAAAACACGTCTACGGTATCAGAATGCGACATTTGCGTGACCTATGAAGAGAAAGCTATTTCCATTATTCTGAGGAGGAGATTATGTTACAGTACTCTTTTTTTTTTCCTTTTCGTGGTTTTTATTCCATCGAGTTTTTCGTGGTTAGGATTTTAAGAGGTTGTACGTAATATAAATTGGATAATCAAGAGGGAATTTTGAATATAATGATTATCCAAAAGAATACACGTATCAAGAGGGAATTTTGAAGATAATGATTATCCTTTTATGGACTGACTATTTGCATTATCATCAGACATATTTCTGATTTATAGGTTATGTCTTATGTTTGCAAGTCGGTGAAAACTCAGTATAAATAAAGATGTACATTTGTTTGTTAAGAGAACAAGGAAATAATATTTAAGACAGAGTTTTACTCTCATCACTTACTCTCCCTCCCTCTCTCTCTCTCACATACAAAACACCACCACTCACCAAAACAAAGTGGTCCCCCATCTAATATGTCTCCCTTGTCTCCATTGATATATACAATAATATAGAAAGTAGAGATGTTGGGTCAAAAACGGTCACGACAAAATTAGCGCCTGAAAGTCCTTGGAAACTAAAGAAAAAATAAAATAATAATAAAAAAAAAAATATTATTTACTAATAAAAATTACCAAAAGTAATTTTTTGCGGAAAAAAAACATCCAAAACGGCAACATGCTCGAGTAACGGATAAGTCGATCTGGGCAGCGTGCATTGGACGATCATCGAGTGGATCGTGCTGTAATGGTATTTTTGTGTAGGGTCGTTTTAGTACTACGTAACACAGGAATGTTTACAGAGAAACAAAGAATTCGAGGCAAAGAGATGTATATTATTGAGTATTCGTATGGGATTACAACGTTGGGTGTATGAACCCTAGTTCTATCACCTACTCTCTAATCTCTAAGCCTCTGAAAGTCTTTCCATCATTCTAGGGTTTGGGTTCCCCTTTTATAGTGGTTAGATGTTGGTTGGAGTAGGGCGAACTATTCCATAATCGTAGAAATAAAAGTTTTCCCATGGCTGGAAAACTTCCATTTTATTTCAAGGGGGGACCTTGGACCCTTCTAGCAGCAGCTGGACCCTGGACCCTTATAGCAGGGGCTGGACCCTGAACCCTTCTTCGGAGAAAGGACTGGAAATCAAGGGTCCCTTCGGAGGCTGGAGAAAACTTAGGCCTTGAATATTTTTCCCCCACACATGCGAGAAGTCCACTCGACGATCGTTGAATCATCCATGCAACAAGTCCACTCAACGAGTTGACCAACACGGCTACTCGACGATCGTTGAGTGGATCATCCCGAAACAATAATCCAACTCAAAAACTGTAGGAATGAAAACAATCTGTGCATTCTCGGCTAAATCCCGATATGATTTCTTACGGACCGCGACTATACCGTCCCTTACTATGTCCTGCATAAAGTTATCTTCAATATTTTAATATAAAAATTACGATAAATTATTTTAAAATTATAAAAAATGCGACAAGTTCAAAGACGGCCAAAAGAGACTTATAACGGGACTAGGAGCCCACTTACGATTTTATTTGGTAAAGACCCATATGTACTACGACGGTTTACTTTTATCCGAGAATGAAGACAAATAGTAAACTTCCGAAGATAAATGTCAAGTTTCCGAAGATAATCATGACGATCAAGGAAAAGGAATATTTTTGAGAGATGCTAAAGGTGGCTAAAGGGCATAACATGGAAGCATAAATCGACCTTGGAGGGAGTATATAAGGAGCTCAAGGCGAGAGGCAGAATGAGAGAACATTTCACCGAAAACTTAGCACTTAAAGCATTTAGGCAACTTTCCGTTTATGTTATGCGAGCTGTGACTCAACTAGTTTTTGCAGTCTTATGGTATTAAAACTAGGGATCTCGCCGACAGCTCTCGTAGCGAAGGCTTCTACCTAGTTGTAACGCTCATACGCGGATTCGGAATAAAAAGCCTTTTTGCTCTTTTTTATTTCTTATTTTTTATGCTTTAATTTCGTGTTCTGATTGCTTGGCCTTTTTTGCAGATATCTGGGACCTCTGGGAGATATGTTTTTCCTAACATTTCTAATTTAAACGAAAATCGTCAGTGTGAATTTTAGTTCCCACAAGAAGTTGTTTCTCTCTCACCTCATATTTCACAACAAAGTTGAATATCTAACAACTCTCAAGCTTTTAATCTTCCCTTCTTTCTAGAAAGCTTCAGTTGAGATCATGGAATAGAATTGAAGTCTTGAATAGAAGTGGAGATCATGGCCTTGAAGTACAATAGATCTTGAAATTTATGATTTATTTGTGCGAAATTCAGTTAGGGCTTTAAAATGAAGACAAAGGAGTATAACTTCTCCTTTGTTTGTCAAATTTAATTTAAGAGGTAAGGGTATAGGGATGAACAAATAAGAACGTGTGATATGTTGAAAAACGGCTGATAGAATGTGTTGTTTTTTAAGAATTATCTTGTTTAATTGAATTTTTTTCTTAAATTTTATAAATCCGAAATGGTAAGTTTTGATTTGTTATGTGACTTGTGTTTTATTATATAAGGGATACAACAAATCTGCTCATTTCGTTGATATCTTGACTAGCTAGAGTCGGTGATACAAATAAAGCAGAAACTTGGTGAGGACTGAAGAGCTCCTTAGTCAACCTCAAAACAATATTGGGAAAGACACTACATAGTTCTATTTAATCTGGAAGAGTGTTCCTAGCCTTCTTTGGTTCTTTTTCTGACTTATGTTTTGTAAGCTAGACAAAAGAAAGAAGAATTTCAATTCTTTCAATGTAATACAAGTCACATAAAAATTAAGTAAGCCACAAAAGTTACCCATTCTAAGTGGTTCCCAAATCTGTTAAAAGACTAATAGTGTCAGCAGTAATCTAAACCATAACTATTTAGGTTTGTTTCCATATCAAAGAACAGCAATTTACCTGTATAGTAGGTTTCGGAACACAGTATTGCAGGTCTTCTTGACAATCATCACTTGCGATGGCCAACTGAAACATATAATGGCCTAAGATAACCCAGAGATGAACTAAATCATGGCTGAAAGGAATTTATGAAAATTAATTATGAATTTTCTTTCTCACATACCATACAAAAATAAAACCTAGGGGAGGAACAAGCTTTATTGACAAATGCTCAAGCAAAGTTATTTACTACTGCCCACATCGATGCTCAATATCTAATCTATTAAAAAATATAATACAAANACCTAGGGGAGGAACAAGCTTTATTGACAAATGCTCAAGCAAAGTTATTTACTACTGCCCACGTCGATGCTCAATATCTAATCTATTAAAAAATATAATACAAATCTTCTACTATTAAAAGTTCTTATCTAAAGCCTTTGAGAATGTCCACCTAGGATAAGAAAATCAGCCAGTAGCATTGCAGCTTTGCTCCACATCATTTAGTATTACACGGTTTTGGGCTTTTTTATTATTTTTTTTTGTCTGAAGGATAAAGCCCATCGACATTCATCCTGTCTACGCCGTGAGCTCTCTCTTCCACATCGTAACCCTACTTTTTGGTGAGGGTATCTTTCGACTTCCACTTCTCCCGTTTCTCATCTCTCCAAATCCGTTTCGACGAGTAACTTACCGCTAACTGCTCTAATCAAACCTTCCTAATATCATTTAATGGATTCCTTTCGCCTTCTTCTCTGTTTTCATATTTAACAAATCTCTTATTTCTCCATCGAAGTTGATAAGATACTCTTAGACACTCAGCCTGATGGAACCCACCGGCAAGTCTTCAGTCTCCGGCGTCCGCAAGACCAGCAAGAAGACTGTCCTCTGCAACTCCAAAACCAAAAGGGAAGATCTTTTTTTTTTGTGATCGGTTCATGCACACCTGGTGCCAACTACAGTCATGAAGGCAAAACTCTTAGGCTTCTAATCAACCATATATGGAAACTGGAAGCAATAAATAGGTATTGCATATTATAATCTTTTTAGTGATCGATTCATAATATAATATATCGCAGGTATGAAGCAAAATCAGGTTACTCTTTAATCTGCTCTACACTACCTTTAGGGACTTGAGCGTTCTAATCTCGGTCTATGATTATTTTTATGCAAAAATATATTTTTGAAATTGAATGATTGGTATTCTGCTGGATTGGTATTTTTATGATTTCATTAAACTCATCTGTGGAAATTCTATCTTTCAGTGCTGAGCAAAAACCTCAGGTGAGAGACTGATCAGTGATCAATACGTTACTTCATCTCAAGGTCTTCAAATGCCATATAAGTTTTGGGTACTGACTTCTTACTCCTGTACTTATATATGAAATGATTAGTTATGTTTCTGTAAAGAGTTCCTTGCTTCTGGTTCTGGCTTTTATTAACATCACATGACAATATCCAGCACATTTTGATGTGGCGATTTGATTAAAATTATTTTGCTTATGTTTGTTGTTGTCTGATTTTATCTGTTTTGTTTTCTATTTATTTTCGTTTAATATTTATCAAATTCTTTAGTTTCATATGTGAGTTTATGTATCTGAACAATTCATTTAGCATGGAACTTTTCAGGTGCAACTTTTTTCTAAGTGACCGTTTTCAATATCATTCAGAGTTTAACTACCTCTTAGTTTTTCGATCACTTATTACATAATGTTTTTGTCCTTCACTTTTATGTTTTCCATTGCCAGAGAGTTGGTATGCAAGACCTTTTAGTAATACATTATCTTTCTTGGTTGCAAGTTGTGAGCTTTTTGGATTGACTTTTCATCTTATGTATGAATATAGTTTACTGAGGAACTTGCTAAGTTGGATGCGAAGCTCAAGTTGACCGGGTCCATTATCCTATGCTTGGTAAGTTCTTATCTGTTCCTCAGTTATGATACACGTTAGTTTTATACTAAATTACACATTAACCGTGTTGCAGTCTTACTGGTTACAACTGCTATAATACTGAGTTCTAGAACTAACTTTCGTAGATAATACTCTAGAAAACATGATTGGAACACCAACACACGTTGCTAATGTGCATGTATTAAGTATTAACCATCCCTCCGACAATTGATTATCTTTCTTGGTGTGTGTTTCTGTTTCAATGAATTTTACACTTCAAAACTCTTATCTGATTCAGAGTTCATGTTCCAGATTAGCTGAGAACCCAAATGCAAGGAGCCTTTTCACCATGGATGCCCATCACGAGATGGCAACTCCACAGTGTCTGTTAGATACAATTGGCCAAACACAAAATGTCAAAGTGAAGGTCTCTGACTACAACAACTTCACAGCAAAAAGGCATACCATAACTGTCAGACAGGTAGATAACAGTCACGAGAGACATTGAAGATGAGCAACTTCCAGGGCCAAGTGTAACATGTAACTCTGCCCTTGGTGGAACCTGCTACGCTGAGTCTTCTACTGGTGGAAGTGCTCCAACTAATGACGAGGAGCATGAAGTCAAGCCCCCGAGACTTAGTAGCTAGGACCTGTATAATCCAGCTCCCAACTCCATGTTGTTTTAGTTCCTTCCATTACCTATGTGGCTTAAGTTTGTGTTCTTCTCAAGGATTTCCTTCTGCATATATCTGAACATAATCTTTACGTTTCGTTTTTTGTACCCGTTAGAAACACATTACTTACTTTGAGTTGCATTTATTTTCCTCAAAGAAAAGTTTCTCCAGATAATGTAAGCATTTGATAAACTCTCATTCCCACAGATTGACACAGTGATTGTGTTATAACTTCTGGGTTGATAGATTCACAGATCAGAACCTTAACAATGGCACTACTCTGCATCTAAGAGAAATTAAGAAATCCTTCGTTGCCGGATTTGATCAAAACGTTTTGAACTTTGATAGTGTTTTAGAAGAGTAAAAGCTTATGGCTTCAGTTGACATGAAGATGTCTTTCAACCATGAAGTGATAAATCATCAGATGGAGTAACAGACACAAAGAGACGTGCAGTTACTCTTGAATTTAGGAGCTTTTGTTACTCAGGTCAGTGTGGAAGATGGAACCACAATAGATCTTACAGGCTATTATCATAGCACCTGATTGGTGCTAAGATTTTTCAGGGAGAACTTAACTCTAGCTTATTGTTACCCTTTTGGTTTTGTATTGAAGGTGTTGGGATTTATTGGTTTTAGATGGACGCCATCAATGGTTTCTTGCTCATGGCAATAGGCACAAGAACTTGCTCGAAAAATCACTAAACCCAACCAGAGAACAGCCACATAACCATCCACCAAAACTCCCTTCTCCTTTCCTCTGCCTTCCTCTGATAAGCATTGTCAAGATTTCTCAGTAAGTAAACTTTTCACTTACATGAAACACCCAACGCAATATAAGAAGCTCACAGATTTGATTGATTTTTCGCCTCATCTGTGGACTTCAGAAAATGTGGATTGGGATATGATTCAATAGCAGAATACACATATCATACATCCATACACATATATATATAACCTACGCATAGTCTCTTTAATATCTTATCTTCATTCCTTGGATCGTTAATGCTGCAAAAAAACCTCATGAAAACTAATAATGTTTAGAAAAAAAAATATTCAGCAGAGAACAACATATAGAAAATAATATTTAGTAAAGATATATGGTCTTCCCAACAGAAGAACCTCATAAAAACCATTCTATTTTTTTCTGGATTTTCAGAAAAATATCCAATAATACCTTTTATCAATGTATTTACAAAAATATTGATCAAATCCAACAATTTTCAAGTTGAACATTTTTTCAATAATTTTATTTTTTATGTATGCTTCTAGAAAGATTAGTTTTATTGGTAAAAAACTTAAATAAAATGTTAGCCAGTAATCATGTAATACAAGTCTGAAAGATAGAATAAACTAATTACGAAATCAAGTTTTTATTGTAACAGTAAAAATATGGTTTCGTAATTTCTAGAAAGATTATGAAACCATATTTTTTTGTAATAATAATTTGAATAACATATTATGTGTGTTTTTATTATTATTTACGTTTTGCATTCTAATAATTTAAGCTTACTTTAGTAATTTATATTCTTCATAATTTCCGATATACATACATTACAAATTTCAGTAAAAATAACACAATATTTTAAACTGAACTAACAATTTAATTACTAAAATAAATTCAGAAGTGGTACGGAAAAATCTCTATTACTATATAAGAGATAATTGATAAACGGTACAGAAAAAAAAGTATGCGGAATTACATCCTTTATTTTTAAAGTGTTAATTAAACTACTTATTTTTTTCTGGTTTTATACATTAAAAATCCAAATATAAAAACTAAAGTATTGTGATAAATATTAACAAGAATTAGAAAATTATATTCCTAATTTATAGTAGAAAACTAAGCAACAAATTGTGCAAAACAGTATGCAAACTGGGCAAAATATAACTACTAAAATGTTTTTACAAAAAAGAAATACTCAATCAAAAACATAATAGATATAAAATTTAAGTTTAATAAATTTAAAATATATAATCCGCGCGTAGCGCGGAAAAAATCTCAAATAAGAACTAAAGGTTAAGTTTACAATTTATTTACATTCATATGCCACTGAAATAATTGATACACTTATTTTAAGCATTTAATATATTTTCCTTATTTAATTAAAATAAAATCTACTACTTCTTATAATTTAGCTAACCAATATATTTAACATATTTTGATAATCTGAAAAAAATATAATATTCTCAATATTAATATTACCTATTTATAAAACTATTTATATATGTTTTTAAGTGTCGTTGTATGTTTTTCATAAATTTTCAATATAAACTAAACTAAGAGACACATAAATGTGAAAAAAATTGCCACAATTTTTTTTTGGAAAACTAATGTCTTACTGTACACAAACATATTAAGTGGTTAAATTTATAAATAAATACAATATGAATACGGTCCATGTAGTGAAATTCATCAAATATATTAGTCATGATTTTCATTAGTTTTACATCTAACTACAATATAAACAACGGAGACATTTATAAATATTTATAGTATTTCAATAAATCTATATTATTAAAACTGATGTATATTTTAGTACTGTTTGGAGACATGAATAGCAGTAACAAAAAAATGTTTTGGAAACATGAATAGCAGTATGGCATTAATTGTATTTCTATATTTTGTTTAGTTTAACAATTTTATTAATTATATTATAATGAGAAAGCACAATTCATAAGCTTGGGTAATATCTGCTTGTTGGATGGATCATGGACATCCCAAGACCAATTTAATGGATGTGAATGGATCTGGATGGATAGTGGGTAGTACAATCAACTTATGGGAACACTAAATTTCCCTAGACGAATCAGTTTTACACTCGGAAGTAGAAGCACTGCGATGGACGAAGGAGAATATGCTTCAACATTCGACATGCCAAAGCTTCGAGACAGATTGCAAAGAGCTGATTGCAATGGTTAAGGAACCACATGCTTGGCCAAGCTTTGGAACAGAATTGGAGAGAATAGAGACGCTCCAGATATGCTTCCTAGAATTTGCTATTTCTTATGTTCCTCGAGCGCATAATCAGATTTCAGATTTTTTAAGTTAATACAACTAGATCCTTCCATNCTTTGGAACAGAATTGGAGAGAATAGAGACGCTCCAGATATGCTTCCTAGAATTTGCTATTTTTTATGTTCCTCGAGCGCATAATCAGATTTCAGATTTTTTAAGTTAATACAACTAGATCCTTCCATAAAAAAAAATTACATTTTATCGGTTGTTCTATTCCGGTCTAGTTACTGAGACCACCTCAAGCCTGAGTTATGTAATTGCCGTTTCCGTCAAAAAAATATTATGACCTTAACAATAATTCACATCATTAATTATATTACCATAATAATAATAGTATATGTCAAAAAAAATTACATTTTATCGGTTGTTCTATTCCGGTCTAGTTACTGAGACCACCTCAAGCCTGAGTTATGTAATTGCCGTTTCCGTCAAAAAAATATTATGACCTTAACAATAATTCACATCATTAATTATATTACCATAATAATAATAGTATATGTCAAAAAAAATTACATTTTATCGGTTGTTCTATTCCGGTCTAGTTACTGAGACCACCTCAAGCCTGAGTTATGTAATTGCCGTTTCCGTCAAAAAAATATTATGACCTTAACAATAATTCACATCATTAATTATATTACCATAATAATAATAGTATATGTCTATATTATTAAAACCAAAAGTACATTTTAGTATTGTTTGGAAAGATGCATAGCAGTATGACATTAATTGTATTTCTATATTTTATTTAGTTTAACAATTTCAGTAATTATATTAGCATAATAATAACAGTACATATTTTTATTTGTTAGTTAACCAATATAATGTGTTCAAAAAAAATAGTTAGCTAATATAAATTATATGCCAATTATAAAATAAAGAATGTAAAAAACTAGGTTTTATATATGGTTAAACATTCGGTTTAGTTTTTTTTATTTAAATATTTTTCTTTTTGTTGCAATCGGTGGAACATTACGTAGCCAAAAACATAATTTAAAAACATGTTATGTGAATAACATAATAACTTAAAAAAATGTGTTACATTTATTGTCACTTAAGTTTTCAATCAATATAAATATTTTACAAAATAAAAATTATTGAGAGTCTTTTTATTAGTTTATAAAATCAGTTAGGTATGAACATTGACTATTCATTTAGGTACATGTTGTTCCTTTCGTTTTTTTTTTTAAATTAGGTCTGCTTTAATATTTTAAATTTGTGAGAGGGTTTTGAGTTGGATCCTTCTGAATATGGATGAGTTCAATTGTGATGTATAAGAACCTAAAAATATCTATAATGGGTTCGAATATTTGTACCAAAAATAACTATATTACCTGATTTGGTCTAAGTCTTTTGAATATAATTAGTTATTTTACGACACATTTAAAATATATAATACTAATTACAAAAATGAATATCGATGTATAAAAATGTAAGAATTAATATCCATATGGGTGTGCAGATCAATCTCTAGTACTATTGCAATTACGTTTACCCACTAGACATTTTAGTCTAGTGAATAATACAGTTGTTTCACTAAGGGCATCATTATCGTGGGGACTCCAAGTGGTCTTTAAAAGGGACGCAACAAAGACGCAGCTATTTTTTTACAAAGGACGCAGCAAGGACGTTCCTTATTTAACAATTTTTCCCCTTGGTACCCCCTAAGTCCTTGCGATTTGTGGTTCCCTCGGTCTCTGTTCTATAATATATAGTACTAATTATAAAAATGAATATTGATGTATAAAAATGTAAGAATTAATATCTATACGGGTGTGCGGATCAATATCTAGCATTATCTTCATACACTTGATACTATTGTAATTGCGTTTACGCACTTGACGTTTTTAGTCTAGTGAATAATACAGTTGTTTCACTAAGAGCAAGATTATAGGTGGTGTGGGAGGGTCCTTACGCGTGGGCCCAACCACCTTTTTCTGATTCTCAAGCCACTTTGTCCCATGATAAGAAACATCCTACAAAATTCTTTCGTCCTGTTTGCGGGTTCCACGACACGTGGTGACCCGCGAGTGGTTAGTTTCTCTTTTTTTAATCAGAAATCAAAAAAAAATTAAGGACCAACATTGGTTCTACTGATAATGTTACTCTAAGGACATCATTATCGTAAGGATTCCAAGTGGTCCTTAAAAAGGACGCAGCAAAGATGTCTCTTATTTAACAACTTTTTCTCTTGGTTTCCCTCGGTCTCTACAATTTGTGGGCTGTCCCCTCTCAAGGACCTTGCGATAACCTTGCTCTTAGTAAAGCCAAATACTTTTTTTGTATATATTTGTTTTCATTTTGTTTAGCTATCCATGTGTTTTCTATAATTGTTTTTATAACTAATTGTGGAAACAAATTTCTAAAAAAAGAAATTCACGTCTTCCTTTTAGCTTATTTACTTCACTGTTAAAACTATATTTATTTGTTTTATAGTATATTTTATTTGGTTTTAAGTTATATAGTTTCTTTACAGACACCAATATATAGCGACCTATTACCAAAAACATAGTTACCTATTTATTATTTAGACTTCAAATATTTTCTGTTTCAAAGTAATATTGCTATATATCATGCTATATATCATGATCATAAATATTGAATATACAATTTTTATCTTTATTTCACAAAGGTACACAGTTAACAGATTTGGAAATTTGATATATATCCTTTAGATACTATAAACATATTTTAAATATAACATCATTCAATACGAAAAATAAAGATCAGAAAATGTAACAAAAAATATAGCTACTTAAATCAGAATAAAGATCGAAAATTATATATTCATATTCAGATCCACACATTCAAACTGAATTGAAAACTTTAACGGATTCCTAACGATGTAATTTGAACCATATAAAAAATATTTAAAAAAAAAAACAAAACCGACAAACGAACCAGAACCAAACCATAACTCAAAAAATATAATTTCGATGCAAACCAAAATTTATAAATTTTCATCAGATCATAAAATTTTAATTTAAACTATTAATTATAAATTTAAATAATGATGCGCTATTATACAGGTCAAAATATAGTGTTAGTTAAATAAATCTCTGAAATGACAAAAAAAAAGTTCAAAAAATGACAAAAAAAAAGAAGATAGCACTACATGAACTTTTCTTTTCACATCGAGAAAAACATATTATTCTAATCGCAGTGTCCTCCACTTGTTACTTAGATATTTCAAGAACAAATATCCAAACAAATTATAAGGAAAGTTCTGGACCCTTGATCCTGGAAAGATACCTACAATGGCTGCGTCCTTGGCATCTCTTTCCTATTCCACTAAAACAGGAGCACAACCACTGTTCAACCGCTACGGCAGCCACCGTCTACGTCCGTCGTGCCTTTTACCTCTCCCTCCCTCTGTACATCTCTGCATCTTACTAATTAGCTCCTTTCGTCATTTTCACTGAGAAAGAAAAGGACTGAAAATCTTAAGTATTGATTGGGTTGTAAACTCATACTTTTTCAGATCGGTAAACATATCACGAAGTGTTCCCCGAGACAACGGTCTACGAAAAAACCTTCTGCGCTCGAAACCTCTGACGGCGCCGTTAACGTGAAGGTAGACGATGACGAAGAAGAAGAAACGTGTGAGCTGGTTAACAGAACAGAAGTGTCAATTGACAGCGTCGAAGCTCACCTGTTAACGGCGGTAAAGAATAACAACGGAACTGGATTGCTTCTACTCTCTGATGTCTTCGGCTTCCAAGATTCCTCCACAAGCGACTTCGCTTATCGCGTTGCTTGCAATGGCTACAAGTATCCGTCTTCTACGTTTTCTTCTCTCTATCTCAAATTTCAGACTTGATGATTCAAATTTTATTATTTTACTATGAGACAGTGTTCTGGTCCCGGACCTGTTCCGTGGAGATCCATGGTCGAAAAATCGACCAGAGTCTGAATACGAGGAATGGCGAAGAGGACATGACCTAAACCGGATCCAGAAAGACATAAGGACCTTGACCGAATGGATGGTTGATGAGTTTGCAGCGGCAGGGATATCCAAGAAGCTGGGAGTGATAGGATTCTGTTTTGGGGGTGGACGCGTGGTGGACATTTTAGCAGCCGACAAGAACGGTTACTTCAGCACAGGAATTTCTTTCTATGGCACGAGAATAGACTCTGTGGTGGCCGGAGACGTGAACGTCCCGGTCTTGTTCATTGCCGGGGACAGAGACCCACTTTGCCAAGTGGAGGGTTTAAAGGAAATTGAGGAGAAGATTGGCGAAGTATCAAAGGTTGTGGTGTTTGAAGGAAGAGGCCATGGCTTTGTTCACCGGCCGGAGACACCCGAAGATGATAGAGACGCGGAAGAAGCCTTTTCCTTGATGAGGAATTGGTTACATCTACATTTGCTGCGTGAAAACTAATGTTTTCTATTCTCTGGTTTATGTACATCCCATTGAAATGAACTCGGTTTCTTGTAGATGTCTATGTATCCGAATCCGATTTTTTTTTTTTAAAAAAAACTTTAACTAATAAAATAATAAATTTACAATAAACTATTTTTTTTCTAATATCAAAGCATCATTATAGTAATCAAATTAGAGACAGAATACTGGAGAACAAGAACAGAATTGAATAATAAACAAAAGAAAATATTCCTATGAAAAAATTTGAGCAGTCCTAACTAACGAATCAAGTGTCGTCGTCTATGTAGCGCTGCTATTTCCTTCAGCTATGTTGAAAATGTCGGTCATATGCATGAGTTTTCTTCAACATTGCTAACAAGTCTTTGCAGCGTGCTGGCACGTAAACTGATTTAACGTGATTTCTATTGCCCAACCTAGAACTTCTATCTCTGGATGCATACCAGAATCTCTTTGTCTTGAATTTCAAGTGTCCATAGCTTGTGTTTGTTCAGACGTGTCTTTCTAAATACACCCACGTCCACTAAAGATAGATGTGAAGGTCCATGAACCATCTAGCAAGCGTAAGTTCTCCAAGCATAAGGCTTGCAAAGTTGTGGTTGTTGTCTGTGTTTAAACATCATTTGATGCATTGTCCGCTAAATAAGCTTGACATTCTCGTCATGTATATATGATTAGCTTAAATGGATCCATGTATATCACTCTCAATAACTTAGCATTCCGTCCTTTTCGGAGATAAAAGATTATCCACAAATAAAAATCTTTATCCAGTTCCATATCGATCTTCAATACTGTTATTCCGTCAAAAAAGATAGTCCATGTTTGCTTATATGCTAAAACTAGAGAAAATGTTGGAGTGAGAGGGCATCGTTGATATGTTCCATGCTTGTAGAGCATGAGAGCTTTCAAAAATAGCATGAGTCACATACTCATCAGGTTCCCTACATACAGGGAAAACATTATCACATCACATGTGTTGGGTTCTAAATCAATCATACCGAAAACAACATCTAAAATCCCCCAAGAATAGTATCATTAATAAGAAAAAGCCTGAAATGTTGAGATAACAGTTTTGCATATGGTGTGCCTACTTGAACAAAGATACGTAGAACAAACTCCGTACATTTTTTCCGAGAAAGTAATAAAGAGATTTCAGCCCAAACAAGATTATACTCAAAACGTTCTCAAATTTTTTTTTATGAGAAACAACCTAAGTTTTACGAAATAATATTTGGTAACAAACTTCGAAAAGTTTCGACATATATTTTTTTTGTAAAAAATAAAAAACAAGTTTTAAGAAAGAATCTTTTGCAAAATGAGCTTCAGAAAGTTTCTACGGAAAACTTTCGCAAAATTACCAAAGAAGAATTCCGAAAAGAGGGTATATGCTTTATGGCCCATTTAAATGTTCGGAAAAAGGGTCTATTTGTGGGCTGCACCTCTCCTTGGGAATTATTCTAGGCCTCTCCATAGGCCTGGGATACCCCCAGGTTAATCAAAAAAAAAATTCCAAAAAAATATAAAATCATTAATAGAGAATTGAGAAGACAAGACAAAACAATAGGATGGCTTCATAGCCATCATCTCACTCATCGCCAAACCACATCGACATGACCTTTTCCTCTCTCCTCATCATCCCCTCACCTCATTTCCTATGCTTGTATCCCCCTCATCGCACGTACCCACCATCCATGCTCATTTCCTTTGACCTCACTCCTAGTCCACATCCTCCCTTTGCTCTCTCACATCACCCCTGGCTCTCATGCATCGCACTTGGGTCTTCTCATCGCCCAAAACCTCTTCTTTATCGCCCTTGGCTCTCCTCATCGCCTCTCTCTCTCTCTCAACATTGTTATGCCTCACCATCGCCCACTACTCTCTGCAACATGTTTTTTGCATAAATATTGTTCGAAACGCTTTTTGTTTTGTCGCAGTCAGAGTTGTCGTTGAGATTATACACAGAAATTAAGAAACACTTGTCTTTTCTTGTAAAATTTAGCTAAATGTTGAGTCGGGAACGGTAAACTTCAAAGACCAAGTGTTTACCGTTCGATCCGGGAACGTTAAACACTTTCTATGATTCTTATTGTTTCATAGATCAAATGCACGAAAACCGTAACGTGGAGTGAGTTAAGAGGATAAAATTGTAAAAATGTAAAAATGCATGTGTAAAATGTTCCAAAACAGACTAAAAATGTAAAAATGCATGTGTAAAATGTTCCAAAACAGACTAAAAATGTAAAAATGCATGTGTAAAAGTAGCCAATTTTAATGATATGTTACTTGTAAATAAATAAGGAAAAAAATTTGATAATGGGAGATTTTTGTAAGGATAAACTTGATTCCCGAGAAGTAAGGTAAGATAAGGAAACAGAAGAGACGGATCTGCAGAAAAAAAAACTTGGTCGATCTTTGAGGAGTATATAAACCAGGCGAGGAAAAAAAAGGAAAATAGAAGTTTTCCGTTATAGAAACACACTACACTTAGAAACTTTAGACCCGATTACCATATAAATGTCGAGAAAGCAGTTTGATCCTTGAAAGGAGTATGTACAGAGCCTTTCATAAGGATTAGTTCAAAATCAATAAAAACCTTTTTCACACCTCTTTTTCTCTGTATGTGATTATGCATAGTATCCAAATCTTCAAATAAAATTACGCTTTCTTCTATAACAAATTTCAATGATGCGAATTTTGTCTCCCACATGCAATTTTGTGGTAAAAGGAGAGGGTGGATTCTCTTACTCAAAATCAAAGAATGCTGAACCGGAAAGATGTTGTATGTCGCTAACAAGGTCGACACCATTGTTAGAAAAGGGCAACTATAGGATCTATCTAACCCCACAAATTTGTCTTGTTCCCGAGCTAGAGAGATCTCGGCTGAAAAATATTCAGAAAAATAAAAGTTACTCTACCAAAATCGTGGAAAATTGAACATTTCATCAAAAACAAATCGTGGAAAATCGTTGAAAATCCCTAGAAAGACAGCGAAAAAACTCTAGAAGGCTCACAGAAAATAAGCACATCAAGCTGGGTATGCATCCTTCACTGCTGTATTTCTCTCGAGAAAATGTCAAAGAGACTGAACTGATCTCCCTGGAATCGCTCAAAGCACAAAGCCGTTGACAAAGACCAAAACTTAGAAAAATGGGAGATTGATCACTCACTGCTAGATCATCTTCCGTAATTGGTAATTTCCCGAAATTTATTAACTACATACACCTACTTAGGAAAAATATACTCAAAAATCCCTCGAGACAGTCCTACAGAAACGAGAATAATTTTGATATAGTTCGAATCACTAAAACATTTTAGGAACAATTTTTGTAAGATTAGAATCGACAATGTTTTTACGAAAGAAGTTTCATAAAATTAAAATCGACAATTGGTTACACAATAATTTTTGAAAAAATAAACTTGAAAACATTTTATGATACAACTTTTTAAAGCTAATTTTGACAATGTTTTACGATATAACTTTCGGAAAACTAAAATTGACAATAACTTACAAAACAGCTTTCGTAAAATTAAATTCAACAAAAATTAAAAAAAAAAACAACTTTCCTATATAAAACTCGAGAAAATCTTATGATATATTTTTTTTGCAAAGTTAAACCTGACAGCGTTATCTTTTTATCTCAGGTATGAAAGCTCTCACTGCTAATTTTTGGAAAATAAGAAAATGAAAAAGTTTTTGACAGGTTAAAAAATAGCGCAAAGGAATCGAGCGATATTACACCTATCTGCGGATGATAGTTTGTTCTTTTGTAAAGTGAATAAGCAAGAATGTGAGGTCATTTTTAAATTTTAAACGGTTACAAACAGGTCTCAGGACAACATATTAAGTTTATCAAATCATCTATCCAATTTGGACATAATGTCCTGGAACCTGTAAGGGAGGAATTCACAACTACTTGGACTTTACACCATTGGGGGAATCAAAACTATATGTGTATACCAGAAAGTCTTGGTGGCTCCAAAACACATTATTTGATTACCTCAGTGAACACATAAATAATAAGGTGAATCGTTGTGTAAGACCTCTCACAAAAGGTGGAAATGATGTACTTTTAAAGTCAGTGGCCTTTCCTATGCCAATACATGTCATGTCTTGTTTTCAACTTCCAAAAACAGTTACAAAGATATTAACAAATGGCAATGCAGTCACACATTTTGGTCGTGTAGAAGTGGAAACAATAAATGTATCCATTAATTTTCTTGGGATAAAATATGTAGGGATAAATAGGGTGGGAGTATAGGCTTTTGAGATCTACAAAACATTAATACTGCTCTCTTAGAAAAGCAGTTATGGAAGTGCCTAATGGATCAACTGGAATCACTATTTGTCAAAGTATTTAGAGGAAACTGTAATAAAAAATAATATCCTTTAAATCCACTAAAATCATATTCTCCCTCTTATGGATGGAAATGCATTACCTCAGCTCGACTTCTTGGTAACAAAAGGTAATAAAAAAAAGTGGGAACAAAGAAATCAATTTTTCTATGAAATGATCTTTGGGATCCCTACTCTTAGCATGAGGTCATCTTTACCAAAAAATCACAATCAATTTCTGAACACTCTACTAAAAGTGGAAAATCTTATCAATCTAGTGGATTTTTCATGTAATGAGGTAGGACTGGGGAAAAAATCCGGATCCGAAGAACCGAACAGAATCCGATCTAAAAAAATAGTATCGAATCCAAACCAAAATTGATTAAATATCCGAACGGGTTCAAACTTTTGGTTTTTAAAGAACCGAAACCGAACCCGACCCGAACCGAACTATTTCGGGTACCAGAATATATCCGAAACAAATTTATATACCTATATATATTAATTATTTTTTTATTAAATGTATATTAAAAGCATCCAAAATATATAAAATACTTTCAAGTTGTCCAATATAAATAGTCAACGTACATGTTTAAAATAGCTAAAAAGTATACTCGAAATATCAAAAATACTTAAAAACCAAANAGTCAACGTACATGTTTAAAATAGCTAAAAAGTATACTCGAAATATCAAAAATACTTAAAAAATCTATTGATTCTCAATCCAAATATTCAAACCAAACTAATTTATATGTTAATTTTAGGTATTTTGACATATGATATTCAAATATATATGTAGTATATTATTTTCTTCATAGATTTTGAGAAATTTAAAATATATAATAAACTAGTGGTATTCTGGCACTACGCGCCGGGTTTGTATTTTTTTCTTACATAAATTTACAATATGTTTTATGTTCTTAGTAAATAGAATATGTTTAAAATATGAAAATGAAAACATATTCAAAGAGATTGATATTTTTTCTGATCTATTTGATAGTGGTTAGCGATTATAGGATATACATTTTTAAAGTTGATTAGTTTAAAATGGAATAACATAAGTGGTTGTGACTAATCGATTCAATAAAAATAGAACTAAAAGTTGATAGTCGTAACAAAGTTAACTTAATTGAAGTTTAAACATAAAATAAACTTGATATTTTATTTAGAGAACATACTTATACTACTAAGTATCCCGTGGACAGTATCTGAACAAAACGGTATTTGTTCTATATTTTATTTAAGTATCATATAGTATCTACGGGTGGATGAGCAAATGAGCAAATAATACTAATATTATTTAAATTTTAGCAAACTTTTGAAATTTCAGATACTTTAGTTTAAAATAGTATTAAATTTTACTATTTCTTGTTTTCTTCAAAAAAAAATCGCTATCTGTTTTATTACTTCAGCAGCCAAAGATGTGGTATAAATGATTTTTGCTTAGGTTATATGAATCCTTGTATATGGGGATGATGGGAAGGTATTATTATATTTGATGCTTTGGACTCTGTCAGATTGATTTCATTGAAATATATTTGGTGAGGGATACTTATGGTGATCATTTCAAATAATCAAAACTGTCATATTAACCGCCAGTTAGATTTAGTTCTGAATTTTTCAAAACCAAGAAGTTGTGACTATGTCAATTTGATCAATCAGATTAATATTGATCGTAAAGATGGTATTCGAAGTTGATAAGGTGTATTTTTTCAATGCTTAATCGTATCTATTACAATAAAACATAACAAAAGTTTACTCATAAAGAAGGACTCTACAACATTTTCCAATTAAAATAAATACATTGCATGTTTGATTGGCATAAATAACATGGGAAAAAATCGAAGGACTTCTAAAATACAGAGAAGAAGAGAGCAACCTCAACTCAGATCCCACGTTTGCCTTCCCAGTTGGTACTACTACCTATGTGACCTTTGAGCTCACCTTTTATATGTGGTATAGCAGGCGGCCCGCGGGATGGTTGATATAAGAACTTGTAATTCATGCATTATGGACGTGAGACCTTTGACGTTTAATTAACCAGCGAGTAACATGTGATGAGGGAGACCAAAGCTTTTCCACTTGCATGTACGGGTCCTAACTTAATCCTGGTGCGTGACTGACACCTAATTCTATGCCCAAAAGCGTGAAAGTTAACATAAAATCGAAAGTTTTCAACATTTTTTAGTTTGGTTTGTCCTTGAGAAACTATATATGAGACAGAATGATTGCACATAATTTTTGTTATATTAGAAACTATTGTTGTGATAATAATGCTGTAACTAAACGGGAAGACAGAGAGAGATATGTTGTATGAGCTGATACTATATGTCTTCTCCAAAATAAAATGTAACTAAACATGAAGATATATAGAGACAAGAAAAAAAAGTGACCTATGTAGCTCATCTAGGAAACAGAAGAAAAAGAATGTCAGGAAAGGAATTTGATCATCACCATGGAGTATGATGCGAATGATATCATCAAGGCAAAATTCAAATGCAGTTTTCACTATATATAGCACAAAGAAGTGAGCTCCTGTAGGTGCAACACTTGAACCAAAAAAAAAGATACGTAAGTGTAACTTATAGACATGCCAGTGAGTGGGAAGAAAACACTCTGCGTCACCCAATGATGTGAATATAGAGGAAGCACCATCAAAGTTTGCTCCTTTACAAAAGAAAGAAACACAAATTTGTAAGTTCTTTGGGGTTAATAAATAAACACTTACATTGAAATTTGTGAAAATAGAGGAAGCAAAACGGACATACCAAGTGTGTTAACCTTATTGCCACGAAAAGAGAAAGAAACGCAGAGCTATGATAGTGAGAAAAAACAAAGGAAATAACAAAATATTTCTATTAGTAAAGTTTAAAAGTTTAATAGGAAAGAAGGAATGAACTTGGAGCTATGATAGCTGTCTCTCTATAAACAAATTAATCAGGTTAGAATAGCCTGGAGTTCAATCAAAACAGAAACATAATCGCCATGAGAACCATAGAAAAGAGAGAGAGAAGGAGCGAGTACATGTGAAGATGCTGAGTCATCCAAATGATCTTTTGATGTGGAGAATGAACCTTGGAACCGACACAATTTTTAAACTCAAGGAATCAGAAGCACTTCCATCCTATCAACTCAATACATCAATGTCTACAGAATCAGAATACACGCTGTGAGTTTAGCTTCGGTTTCATACCTCATTTAAGCTTTAACTCGTGAACCTTTCTTCGACAAAATTCTTCATCTGCTGCTTTTTTTTTCTGGATACAAACACAAAAAGAAAACCAAATAGATTATTGTTGCTAGATAGATCAAAGATCCTAAGAATATAAAAATATTAAATGGAGAACATTTCATATACTCATTAGACAACAATATGTTGTTCCAAGTGCATGGAGGGAAACAAAAACTCCTTCCGCTACTACCTTTCTATGGCTTTAATAGGGAAGTAGCAAATTATTATATGACTACAGGTTCAATGTCTGATCGAATCCCTAAAAAATTGTTGCGAAAATAACAAAATTACCAAAGAAACTGATTGAAACCATTGACAGTATGCGTTTAAACTCACGGAAGCTATGATGATTTACTGTATGGAATCAATTTAAGACCATTGGAAATCTCGGAGTTGCAAAGACAACATCGTACATGATAAGAAAATGTGACTTCAAAATCAGATTAGTGGAGGAAATCAAAAATAATCATGTTACCTTGGAGTGTAGAAGCTTGCCAAGGTTCTATAGTTTTTATAAAGAGGAGAAGCTAGAGAACGGAAGGATATATAGAGTTTAAAACTGAAGGAATCCAAAAAGTTGCAATTAAGAAGAGATCATGGGATAAGTGGGTTTTCATAACGCCGGAACGTTATTCCTCTGAGGAAGCGGAAGAGGGATCATAAAGTCTTCGAATTTACTGACCCTATTCAATTCAATCAGCACAAAGAAAAAGGGGTTCCCTTGATTGACCAGAGAAAATAAAGCTCGATATATTGAGATGTCCAGAGTATTAATCAATGTTGGTGAATGAAGCCCACAATACAGTCGAGAACATAACGCAAATTAGTTTAATGAAATGACGTGTCCTAAAAGCCCCCTATGTGATTGCTGACGTGGAGGGCTGAGCAGCCATCACAAGTCAACTTTATTATAATAGATTTCAAACTGTTAACATAATTTAAATGGATTATCCAAAACCAAACCAAACCCACAAAGATCCGAACCGAATCCGAACCAAAATTTAGAAATACCCGAATGGAGCTGAAATCTTTGAATCCGAAAACCCAAAACCCGAATAGACCCAAACTGTATCCGAATGGGCATCCAAACACGGATCTACTTAAGGCATACATACATCCTGAAGATGTAAAGATTATCTTAAGTTTACCAGTTAGTTGGTCATAAAAACCTGATACTTGTGGAACCCCACAATTACAATACTGTAAATTCACAACTGGACATTCGATTAACATCTGGTATTTTGTTCACACATGGAACACCTATTGGCTTTTACATGTACTCAACAAGGTTTTCCAAAATTAAGACACTTTGTTTGGCAAGCCATATTAGGGTGTTAATTGATATCGCTCAAATTACCCTAAAGAATGACTTACTCTCTCAAATAAAAGGTCGAGTTGTAGTACTTAGGGATGAAATTCATAGGGAGCTAAGGCACACAAAAGTTATAATGTTATATGGCTAAGTTAGGCAAACAGTTGTAATGTAAATTACAGTGGTGAGAAAGGAAGTTGCTCGGTTTATTTTATTGAGATTGTTAACAGATATGAAAGGCGCTAGACTTAGGATTTCTATTCAGCCAATCAGGATTATAGAGGTATATAGAAAAAAATTGGTATATTGGATATTCTAGAAATCAAATTAAGGAATAATCTTTCAACTTTTGTTTGTTTGGATTATCTATTGTCTAGATCTAAGTCCTCAGCTATCACTTGTTGGTCTTGAGAAAGTGTCGATCGATGCTATCAATGGATAGTCAATCGTTACACCTTTCAGTCCGTCGATCGATGCAACTACTGAGTTATCGATCGACGTCCCTTCTAGCAAGTTTTAGCGAGTGAAATCACTCAAATTACCCTAAGGAGTGAATTACTCTCTCAAATAAGAGGTTCAGTTGTAGTATTTAGGGATCAAATTCACATGGAGCTAGGGAACAAAAATGATGTAATTCTTAGTGATTATGCTAGGTTGAAAAGGTTTTTAAAAGTAAATTGCAGGTTTGTGAGCAATAGTGAGTTGTCTGATTGAATTTGTTTAGGTTTTAAACAATAAAGAAAAGTAATTAGATTCAAGGTTACTATTAAGATAATCAGGATTTTAATGCTATATATGCCTAACAAGTTGCATGCATGATATTAAAGAGCTTCAACTCTTAGATGAAATTAATAGCTTTCGCAGAGTTTAGATTCATCTATTGTTTATATGCGATAATATCGATCGATGTTTCTACAGCGATATCGATCGATGTTTTGACAGCGATATCAATCGATATATATTTGTTATCGAACGACTACTCTATGGGAGTATCGATCGATATAGCTAAGATCGAGTTGATGTGTATGCTCACCAAGATCATAGACCGGCTCTTGTGTATCCCTGGAGGATCTTAGCTTATGCAAGATGATATATGAAAAATGCATTCCAAGTTCATATTCTAGTTAGCTACTCTAGAATAAGCATTGGGGTTCATCATGATAATGAATATCACAACTGAACAATCCATAGTTGGGGCTAATCCTTCATAACTATTTGAACCCTAAATCTAACACACTACAAGAAAATATGCCGAATTCCGACAGAGGTTCCGACGGACTGAAATGTCGTCGGATATTTTTGACGACATTCCGACCAATTTCCGAGGAAAACATAAAATTTGAAGTCGTCGGAATTCCGTCGGTCTGACGGAATTCCGACGAAACTAAGTTCGTTGGAATATTCTGACTACTATCCGACGACATTCCGATATCACATGGTCCGTTGGAAATTCATCGTTATATACCGATGAATTTTCGACGACACTCCGATTAAAAAATATAACCGTTGTGGTCATCAATATTCCGTCGGAATATACCGACGAATTTCCGACGGACCATGTGACCGTTGCCGACAAATATATATGACTGTTTTATAGCCGTTTGAAATTTGTAAATACCGACGGAACTCCGACGAACTACTTTATATCGTCGGAATTCCGTCGGAAAGTCGTCGGATGGTCGTAAGCAATTTTCTATAAATTCAACCCTCCTCATTTCAACTCATTCACTCCTCATTCTCTCTTCATTCTCTTTAATCATAACAATTCCGTCAAAACATGTCTTCGGAAGTTTATTATCGTTCATGGATGGATAAACCTCATTTGGATCCCAACAATAATTTGGTTACGGAAGAATACGTTCAAGGGATTGAAGAACTCATGAGGCTTGTTCAACAGCTACCGGATACAAAAAGTGGTATGTTAAGCAATTTTCTATAAATTCAACCCCTCCTCATTTCAACTCATTCACTCCTCATTCTCTCTTCATTCTCTTTAATCATAACAATTCTGTCAAAACTATGTCTTCAGGAGTTTATTATCGTTCATAGATGGATAAACCTCATTTGAATCCCAACACTAATTTGGTTACGGAAGAATACATTAAAGGGATTGAAGAACTCATAAGGCTTGTTCAACAGCTACCAGATACAAAAAGTGGTATATTAAGATGTCCTTGCTCTACTTGCAATAATAATAAGGTTATAAATGAATTTGATGTTTGGACTCATTTGTATATGAAAGAGTTTTCACGTAATTATAAAGCTTGGTACCTTCATGGAAAAACTGGTTATGAATATGGTAGTACTAGCAAACCTCAGCCTGTTAGTGAACTTCAGCTTGATATTAGGTTAGAAGAATCTAGAACGGATATATATTATGGTGTAGGTACTGAGCAGATGGTATATGATCATTATAGAGGGGAAGAACCAAATCCCGAATCTAGGAGATTTTTTGACATGTTGGATGCAGGAAAACAACCTTTGTATCAAAATTGTAGAGATGACCATTCGGCCTTATCATCTGCAACTAGATTAATGGGTATTAAGATAAACTATAATTTGGCTGAATAATGTATGGATGCGATTACTGATTTTGNATGAATATGGTAGTACTAGCAAACCTCAGCCTGTTAGTGAACTTCAGCTTGATATTAGGTTAGAAGAATCTAGAACGGATATATATTATGGTGTAGGTACTGAGCAGATGGTATATGATCATTATAGAGGGGAAGAACCAAATCCCGAATCTAGGAGATTTTTTGACATGTTGGATGCAGGAAAACAACCTTTGTATCAAAATTGTAGAGATGATTCGGCCTTATCATCTGCAACTAGATTAATGGGTATTAAGATAAACTATAATTTGGCTGAATAATGTATGGATGCGATTACTGATTTTCTCAAAGGCATTCTACCTGAGGATAATCTTGCACCGGGTCCATACTACGAGGTTTAGAAACTTGTTGCTGGTCTTCAACTACCGTACGAAGTGATAGATGTTTGTATTGACAACTGCATGATCTACTGGAGAGCGGATGAGAGACGGAATGTATGTAAATTTTGTGGGAAACCTCGTTATCAGGAGACAAGGGAAGAGTTCTGGTCCCGTTCAAAAGAATGTGGTATTTACGTTTGACGGAAAGATTGAAGAGGTTTTATCAGTGTGAGCGCACAACAAAAGCAATGAGATGGCATGCAGAGCATTCCACAAATGGTGAGATTAGACATCCTTCAAATGCAAAGGCTTGGAAACATTTCTAGTCAACATATCCAGAATTTGCGGAAGAGAGAAGAAATGTTTATCTTGGATTATCTACTGATGGTTTCAGCCCATTTGGAAAGCATGGAAGACAGTATTCTCTATGGCCAGTTATTGTGACACCGTACAACATACCGCCCATTTTATTCCTCTCAATTCTCGTCCCCGGGACAGATCATCCTAAAAGATCAATAGATGTGTTTCTTCAACCACTGATATATGAGTTGCAACAACTATGGGCGCATGGATTTGAGACATACGATGTTTCGTACAAAGAAAACTTTCATATGCAGGCAGTACTTATGTGGACAATAAGTGACTTCCAGCATATGGTTTGTTATCTGAATGGACAACACATGGGAGGCTATCATATCCATAGTATCAAGATGACACAAATGCTTTATAACTAAAGAACGGAAGGAAAACGTGTTGGTTTGACTGTCACAGACGATTTCTACCACCTGATCATCCATACCGCACGAGTAAGACTTCGTTTATGAAGAACAAGCAGGTGTTTTATGGTCCACCTGAGAAAGTTAGTGGGGAAGATTTGTTAAAGCAGTTAGGGATTTTAATACAGAAAGGATGCCAGATGTAGGTGGACATGAAAATATTCGAGTCAGTGCAGTTGGAGAGCTACATAACTGGCACAAAAAGAGTATTTTTTGGGATCTGTCATATGAAAACTAAAGGTTTCATTGAAGTTTGGATATGTCCTCGATAATTCGTCGGAATATATCGACGACATTGCGACAAACTTGTCTAAGTTCCTTGGAATGTCTTCGGTATATTCCGACGAATTACCGAGGACATGTGTTTCTAAACAATTTCAAACGTTAAAATCTATAAGTTTAGATGCCAAAACTATGAAAATAACACATAATAAGTGTTTAGTATAGT
>OVBX01001394.1:3119-16880 GCA_900406325.1 Erucastrum elatum | reverse complement strand
TTTTTTTTCTATATTAAGTTTGAATAAATTGATTGAATTGTCTATTTGAAAGCTGTGTCTCTATCCCTTTAGTTTCAGAATTTTAGTCCACAAAACGTGATCATCATTATTAACCGTGTATCATAAAGTTCATTTACTCATGAGTGGGTCTAATTGTGCAAGAGCAAATAAGTGGTTCATGTTTAAAGTATTCTGTTCATGTTTCTATAACCATATATATAAAAGACACCTCTCTGTTTTGTCCTAAACAAAACTATACGTGCGAAGTGATTATTATTTTTAAATTTTCACAATTTTTAATTTATGAAACGAAGCTATCTGATAAAAAAACACAACAAAGTTTTTTCCATGAATAAATACATTATTTTTTTGGCAAAAAATAAATTAAATAACAAACAACTATAATTATATAAACATACAAATTCAACAATGATCGAATCCTCAAAACCCTTGCTCAAAGCTAGCTGAATGTACGTGTTCAGTAGATAAATCTCAAAAACATCAAGGTCAGAAAGACAAGTCACATTGGATTGATGAGTTGTATTTTTCAGAGTGGATTGAGTTCTACTTTTTATGTGCCATTACAAAAGAAGTAAATAAGAAAAACGATCATGAGAGCATGAGGTAGTGTAGGGACTATTAACTTTAAGTTTAATGGCATATGGTTAGGAGAGTTAGCCCGTTGGGACCTTATGATTAGGACATACCTAACTTTTTCCTTGCATTTTAAACACCTACAAGTACATCATTCATGAACATTAAAATAAATCTTATCTTTCATTGGAGAAACTAAGCAAATTAAACATATGATGGACGACGCATGTTTTATCTTCCCATATATGTTATATTGGTATTTATAAATCCAATATTTAGTTAGGTTTGGTGTGTCAGATGTTACATTGCATACGATATGTCACATGTTACATATCTTAGTTCAAAGTTTGATTCTGTATGTTTTTCGTGGTTATGTCCATAAACGAATCCACAAGGGGAAAAAAATCATTCATCTGCAAATACTATCAAATACATCAGTTTATTCAATCAAGGGTGCCTTGTATTTATGCATGAGTACTCAAAAAATATATATATGTGCATTAAATTCTACAACAAAGAGGACTGCGTTTGTTAAGTACTTTTAAGAACTTAAGGACACCAGTGACTGATTCGAAGTTTCTAACGATTTATTGGCAAACACGGTCATAAGCCATGACCAGGTTAACTAACTGAACAAGACGGTAACATCAACAACAAAATAGACAAACAAGATGCCGCATGCAAACATAAATAAGCTTCTGACATGTTCTTTTTAGGCGTTTGTCTTTTCAAGGTCACGTAGCATTCGTATTTATGGGACATAGAACCAATTTTTGCATATACACACACACACATGACATACATATAGTATGATTTAGCTTCTCTTTAGTAGTCCTAAAAATAATTATTCCGTGACCAAATGTATAACGTTAATAACAAGTGGTTTAAAGAAAAAGAAAGCAACATGATCAAAGATGGGTCGTAACTAGTAATGATTAGACAGATCTATTTCATGTGGGTCGAAATTATTGGTCAAAAGAATTGGTGGGAGATGCATATCAAAGTCAACTGTTAGTTGTTTGTGATCAGGATTTAAAGAGTCTCTCCTAGAGTCTATAATGTAGACATGCATCCTGCGTCTGGCTACAAATTAAAGAAGCAAAAACATTTTTTTTTTTTTTTTGATCAAACAATAATTCATTCATTCATAACTAGTTAAGCGAAGCTAAAGATGCTTTTGCCATAGCATCAGCTTCCACATTATACAAACGAGGCACATAACGAAAGGAAACAGAGTCAAAGGTGTTGCTAAAATGATAAATATCAAACACAATTCCAAACAAGGCTGGGAGTGATTTCCTTTCCTTTAGTAGCTTGACCATGGAAAGAGAATCCGACAGGATCATTAGGACTTTAACGTTTGAAGAAGCGGCATGCATTACCGCGAAACGGATGGCGAGGGCTTCAGCCATCAGCGCCGATGAGATATGATTACTAGAGCCGCTGCAGGAGCTCAAGTTATAGTAGGTATTATCACCTGAGAAGACAGCACCAAGACCACAATTACCGGATCTCTCCTCCCATGCTGCATCTACATTGCATACAACCGTGTGGGGGGGGTATTTCTCCTATTGAGAAGGCGCTAAGGGTAGTTCGTGCTACATCAGATCTCTGTTGCATTACCTTCTCGTGGAGTTGGGCCGTCTGCCATTCCTTTGCGTCCGAGATAGCCTTCGTGATGATTTCCACACTGGAAAATTTTCTGTTCTCAAAGCAAAGCTTGTTTCTAGCTTTCCAAAGGTGCCACAGTATCCACGGCCACAGTGGAACAGAGAGTCCAATCGGTGGTAGAACTGTGTGGATTGGAGCACTGTTTATCAACATGGCCATGGACGGAATCGAAGACGATGGTCTCGATATCAATGGGGCCAAATCCCAGACCTCACGAGCCATTTCGCAGTGGAGGAACACATGTAGATCGTCTTCTCTTGCAGTACACGTCTTACATCCAAACGCTGGGAATCCTCTGGTCTCCAAGTTAACACTGACTGGGATTGCTCGACGTACAACTTTCCATAGAAAATCCTTAAGCTTCGGCGCAGTCTTCACCCTCCAAATATCTCGGTTCCAATCAAATTCCAGGGCAGTAGGTGTAAGAGGCTCGATGTTCAGTCCTGATCCATATCCCGTTTTCGTGGTATACTCACCAGATTTGTCGGGGAGCCATGAAATTGTATCTTCCGATGGTGCGCAGCTTGTTTGCAGTCGTAGAATGATATCTTCACAGACTGGAACGAATCTGCGTATCTTGTCGATATCCCACTTGTTTGAGATTGGACATAGCAGGTCACTTACTAGCAGATCCTCTTCCCCTCTGTTGGGTGGTCCAATCGGAGTCATAGGAGCCACACAAGACAACCAGGGGTCTCTCCAAACTTTTATCTTATCCCCACATCCTACTGTCCAGCTGATCCCTTTGAGGAGCAGATCTCTTCCCACAAGAACGCTTCGCCACCCATGGGAGGCATTAGATGGCGCTTGACAGTCTAGGAAGGATGAATTGCGTGTATATTTTCCGAGTAGAACTTGAGCAAGTAGGGATTGGGGGTGTTTGAGGATGCGCCATCCTACTTTGGCCAGAAGCGCATCATTAAGAGTTTCAATGTCTCTAAAGCCCAAACCACCTGCATATTTTGGACGTGTGAGAGTATCCCACGCAACCCAGCACATTTTGCGCTTCTCCGGATTGGCGTCCCACCAGAATCTTGTAAGGAGGGATTGGATTTGTTTGCATAGAGATTTAGGAAGCTTGAAACATGTCATGGAGTAGCAAGGGATTGCTGTGAGGACCGCCTTTAGGAGAATTTGCTTCCCTGCACTGGACAGGAAGCGGGACGTCCAACTGAGGGATTTTTGTCTGATACGATCCACTATTGAGGCGAAAATATCCCGTTTCTTGCGTCCGAAGAGTTCCGGCAGGCCCAGATATTTCCCTAATCCTCCCTCAGTATCAATGGATAGCGTGGCTTTCACCCGAAGCTTAACTTCTGCTGGAGTTTTTGCAGAGAACGTAATGGTCGATTTGGCGAAGTTAATACACTGACCCGACAGATTCTCATACGTGCGTATTATCTTCATCAGCGCAGTGACGCACCGGGGGCTTGACTTGCAGAAAAACATAGTGTCGTCCGCAAACAACAAGTGGTTAATCTGTGGAGAGCCTCTTGAGACTCTGATTCCGGGGAGTGAGCCATCCTGCAGTGCCTTGTCGCACAAGGCTGAGAGAACTTCCGAGCACATAATAAAGAGATAGGGGGATAGAAGATCCCCTTGCCGTATTCCACGGGAAGGTTTAACTGATCCCATCGGAGAGCCGTTGATGAGAAAGGAGTACGAGACCGTTTCAACGCAGCTCATGATCCATGATATCCACTTTGGATCAAAGCCTAGCTGGTGTAATACAGCGCGGAGGAAGCCCCACTCAATCCTATCGTAAGCTTTACTCATGTCCGTTTTAACAGCCATGGAGCATCGCTTCTTTGCTTCCGAAGTGCGAAGAAAGTGAAGGGTTTCATGAGTAATCAGCACGTTGTCGCCTATAGCCCTGCCCGCTACGAAAGCTGATTGGGAGGTAGAGATGAGATTGGGCAGAAGAGGCTTCAGTCTTCTTGTGAGAATCTTTGCAATGATCTTATAGTGGGTGTTACATAGAGCAATGGGTCGGTACTCAGCAACCCGTTTAGCACCTGTGATTTTTGGAATCAAACGCACGTGAGTCTCATTTTGCTGCGGGTGAAGCTCGCTGGATAGGAAGAACTCTCGGACATCTCTGCATACATCAGCTCCTATGATATGCCAGTAAGCATGGTAGAATTTAGCTGAGAATCCATCCGGTCCCGGTGCTTTGCTGCTGTTTATGGAAAAGGCCGCTTCCTTTATCTCCGAATCACTCGGAATGAGGGTTAAACGTTGGTTTGTTTCCGCAGAAACTTTGCAACTGAGGATCTCTGAGATCTTGTCAAATTCTGTATTTTGATTAGTAGTGAAAATCTTCTGAAAATAATCCGAAATCACAGTACAGATTTGATCCTCTTCATAAAAGTTATTCCCTTCATCGTTCTCAATTACAGACAGTGAATTAATCAGTCGTCGTTGGCGGGTGGCAGCATGGAAGAAGCCCGTGTTGCGGTCACCACTTTTCAGCCACTGGATGCGGCTGCGTTGAAGCCAGAAGCTTTCCTCTTCTTTATAGGCAGCTGTTAGAGCGGCGGTGTGGAGCTCAATGGCCTCTTGGTTTGGGACCGGAGACGACAAGGCTTTCTCAAGAGCTTGTTGGTGCTGGAGAATGAGTTGGTTATTTTTCAGGTTTTGCTCCTTAGCCCATTCAATGATTCCTCTTCGGCACTGGTTGAGTTTAGCAATAACTGAAGCTAGTGGAGAGTCATTCCAGGCCGACTCAACGATTTCTTCCACTTCCTTCTTCTCTGTGAGTGACCTGTTGAATCTGAACATTCCTTTTTTCGGGGGCCCAGATTTGTTGAAGTAAGTAATGAGGGGGCGATGATCAGATCCTTCGAACCTTAGATATCGACATCTACCAAGAGGGAATAGCTCATTCCAGGAACAGTTAACCATGGATCTGTCTAGTCTAGATCTTACATGGTGCGTATATCTCGTACCTCTCCATGATAAGTGGTTTCCGGAATGCTTTAAGTCCCACAATCCATTCTGTGAAACAAAGGTCCGTAGGGCAGTGAAAGACCCTTCCCAGCGTTCTGGACCACCAGATTTCTCTGAATTGTTGAGAATATCATTATAATCCCCTGTGATAAGCCAAGGCGATCCTCTATCGCGTCCTACTTCAGATAGTTTCGCCCAGAAACTAGCTCTATTTTCCATTGCCGGAGCTCCATAGATGAAGGAGATAAAAGAGGTAGATCCTTTGAAGACAACTCTAGTGTCAATAAGATTAGGCGAAGCTTCCAGGATCTCAATGTCAATACCATCCTTCCATAGTAAGCATAATCCACCACTAAGGCCGATCGGTGGAACAGAGAAATAGTGAGGGTATTGCAGAGACTCTGTTTTACTCTTGATGAAGTCATCTTTGTTCTTTGTCTCCATGAGGAACATTATGCCAGGAGCTATCTTTCGATGAATCTCCCTCAGGCGACGAATTGTCAGGTCGTTCCCCAGTCCCCGACAATTCCAGCTCATAAGAGCTAAGGAAGAGGAGGATGGGGAGGGTGAAAATCCTGACCCTCCGTTCTGTTTCTCCGTTGTGATCTTGTCACCGTACTACGTGGTATGCCACTCGGACCAACCTTATTACAAGGTACAGTGTGATCCTTGTCTGTTGTAAGTCTCCGTCTAGTGGGGTTTAAAAATTTTGAGATCACTGCCTTTCTCAGCTTCAAACTTTGGAGAGGGCTCCTAGGGACCTTCTTTCTAGAGGACGTAACTCGACGCTTTCCGGTTGACTTCTGGGAAGTTGGGATAGTAATATTGACCTCTTCAATATCTACAGCACTAGGCTCTTGGATGCGTAGCGTTGCTGGGATACGACGCCCAGAGGAGCTCCCCTGTCTTCTCTGTTCAGTCATTGTTATCTCCGGCTGATTAGTCGTATCGCCTATAGCTGTATTGGTATCATAGCCTTCGTCAACCTCCATAGCAAGAGGGGAGTTCCTGGGTAAGTGATTTCTGAGATCAGGCTCTGCAATCCTTTCTAGTGCCGATCGTCGCTCATGAGAGGTGGAGAGTGTTCTTTCCGAACTTGGTTCAGCATATTCCAGACGCTCCCTCATGGGTCGTGGAGGTGGGGTATGAGACGATTGAGAGCCAAGATTCTTGGAGGTATTAACACCTGAAGGGACAGTAGGGCGGGGGTCTCTAGGGATCTCGTCTCTGTTGCTTACGATTTTGCCACTAGAAAGTTCTTTGATACTCTCGTTGTTGCTCGGTTGACGCTCTGAGTATACAGGCCTGTGATGGTATCTTGAGTCCCAAGTTTCCCTCCCTCTTGGTGGTGAGGAGCGACGGTACTCTCCCCTGGAAGATTGGGTTCTACGATCCTGATGGGTCTCTTGCGTTGACTGGTAAGAGCGAGAGTTAGCTTGGACGCGGGAGTAGCCCCTCCTTTCGTCGTGTCTTCTCTTATCCGCCTCGATCCGCTGTAGCGCAATTCTCTGCGTAATTCCCAGCTTTCTTTCCTTAGCTGGTAGGGAATTTCGTGGTCTAATAGGGCAATCAGTTTCTTCATGGAACAAGGAGAAGCATGTGAAGCAATGTTTCTCTATCTTGAGATATTCGAGTTCCACTGTAATAATCTTGTCGGAGGGGAGCCGAACCTCCAGATTCATCATGAGAGGACCAAGGCCGTTCATTTGTACGCGGACCTTAGCATCAGTGGCCACTCGATCAATAACAAGGCCGAGGTCTCCGCCAATAGTGTTGAGAGATATGTCATCCCAAAATTGGAGTGGAAGGTCATGAATTCTAAGCCAGAAGGAAATATCAGATGGAAAGGATTCTGAGATCTCTGGTTCCCATCTCTGCAAAAGAAGCATCCACCGCTTGTAGTGGTATGGACCTTTATTAAGAACTGCTTCAAGGTCCTCCTCTGACTGAAACCTCATCTGAAACTTCTCAGGGCCCAGATCCCTTCCCGTCACTCTACCTTCGAGATTCCATACTTGGGGAAGGAAATCAATGACTGCTCTGGGTCTTTGGAGAACAGGGTTCGTGACCCGACCTATAATAGTGAGCCTGTTTGCAGCTATCAAGGCATCGTTGTTTCTTGGCGGTATGCGCACCGGAGATCGTTTTGGTTCTTTGTTAGTTTCTGGAATCCACTTCTTTTTCTCGTTGCGAGAGTAGCGTCGAGACATTCTGAAAATGTGAGCAGGATTTAAGAAGCAAAAACATATGCTGGTAGATTAACAAAGAAAAAACATTCTACTGACAATTAAGAAAAAAATAAGTAATTTTCGAACCTCAAAAAAAAAAAGATAAAGGGAAGATAATCCACATTTAATTACTGAATAAATTAATACCAGGGATAATATCAAAACTGAAATTATTCAGTCATTCAATTATGGTAGGTAATTTTCGTGGATAATGTTCATATCTGAAATTACTCAATCAGTTCTTAATTTTTCCTACAATTCCATTTAAAAACTCCTCTGATCCTCTCTATGTATTATAATAGTATAGATATCATTAAAAATTAATTAAACCAATAAGACTTTTTGCAACTCCAACGTGGATACAAAGACGTATGCTGTAGATATATCCCTCTGTCTCACCTGCTCTCAAAATGTCTGAATACACAACATATATAAATAAAATAATATACTATTTGTCAACTTTAAAACCATCATTTTAATGAATTAAAATAATGAATATTTAGAGCATTTTATATAGCCGTCCCTCTCTTCATAAGAGTTGACTCTAAAGAGAAACCAAACGCAGATTCCTTCTCTATACTCTCTCATATCCTCTCTTCTCTCTCTCTGATTCTTCAAAAGTTCAAAACTTTGCGTCTGGATCAAAACCGCGTCCACCAAATCTGCCACACCCATATCTCAAAAATCCGATTCTCCTCCTCCGTAAATCTCTAAATCAAAACCTTATCCACAAAAAAATCAACACTTCGATTCATCTTCTCCGATCAAAGCCATGGTGGTGAAAATGAAACAGATCATGCGGTGGCCGCCGTGGCCTCCTCTCTTCGCCGTCAAATTCGACGTGATCGTCGTCGTCCACAGAATCGAGGGTTTGAGTTCCGATAACGCCGATACCACCACCGCCGTCGCGAGGAAGAGACCCGTCGTGGAGATCAGATGGAGAGGACCCAGAGCGGTGACTCTCAAACGCTCCTCCGTGGAGCGGAGTTACACAGAGGAAGGCGGGTTTCGAGGAGACGGCGTGGTGGAGTGGAACGAGGAGTTCAAGAGGGTTTGCGAGTTCTCTGTTTACAAGGAAGGAGAGTTTCTCCCCTGGCTCGTTTCATTCACCCTCTTCAATGTTAGTCTCCTCTCTCTCTCTCTCTGAAAATCGTTGACTTTTGATTAGAATCAAATCATCTGAATCTGATTGATCATTTCATAAAGATGTTTACCTTTATCCTATATACTCTGTTTTTAGCTCTAATTCAAAGGAGTCATGTTGAAAAAAAAAATTAGGGCTTTGGATTCGTTTTGGAGTTTTAATGGAATTGTTGGTTCAATCTGTTGTTATGTAGGGACTGAATCAAGGATCCAAGGAGAAAGCTCGTAGCTTTGGGAAGGCGTCACTTAACATTGCAGAGTACTTTTCACTGATGAAAGAAGATGATGTTCAAGTCAAAGTGCCTCTTAAGATGCGTGGCTCTTCTTCTTCATCATCGTCACCACCATGTCTTCATGTGCGTCAATGATTTACTGATTAGATGTGTATCTGAATTTATAGTCTTATCGCAAGTTTCTAACTTATATGTTTACTTACAGGTTTCTCTTCAGTTCTCCTCTAAAGAATCACTACCCGAAAGACAAAGATCTGCTCTTCCTGTCCTGTGGTCTCCTCTCTCCGGAGAGGCAGAGAAAGCCGAGTCTGTTGTGAAAGTAGGCCTGAGGAAGATGAAAACATTCAACCACTGCATGTCTATCCGCCAGGCTTCGGAGAAGGAGGAGACTAGTAAAAAAGATGGAAGCAGCGGGAGTGAAAGCAGAAGCCCTGAGAGAAACCTTGATTCTGAGTCTTCTTATCCTTTTGATACAGATTCTCAGGATGAAGCAGATGCTGCTGCGGATGAATCAGAAACCAGTGGTGTGGTTGAACCTGTTACTTACAAAACGCTAAGATACGCTAATTGGGCTAGAGGCTCTTTTCATGCTGGTACAAACCCTGACGATGACGATTTGATATATTACAGCCACCGCAGCCCATCACCAGAGACAGGGGAAGAGGTTTCCAATGACGCAGTGGCCTCGGAGCAGGGGAATGGACAGATGACAAAGAAGAGAATGTTATCTTGGAAGAAGAGAAAGCTCAGTTTCAGATCTTCTAAACAGAAAGGAGAACCGCTTCTTAAAAAGGACTGCCTTGAAGAAGGAGGTGATGATATTGATTATGACCGTAGACAGCTAAGCTCATCCGATGAGTCTACCTCTGATGTATGCATTCTTCTCACTATAACCCTTTATTGTTAACGTTAACAAATACTGTTTCTTAACTGCTTGATTGGTTTTCTTGCAGTGGTATAGGTCTGATGATTCAGTCATGAAACCTTTGTCTGAGTTTGGAGACGATGACTTCGTTGTTGGTAGTTGGGAGACGAGAGATATCATAAGCCGTGATGGGCTGATGAAACTCAAGGCTCAAGTGTTTCTCGCTTCAATAGATCAAAGAAGCGAGAGAGCTGCTGGAGAAAGCGCCTGCACAGCTTTAGTTGCGGTGATGGCGCATTGGTTAGGATCAAACAGAGACATCATCCCAACGAGGTCAGAGTTCGACAGTCTCATCAGAGAAGGGTCGTCCGAGTGGAGGAACTTGTGCGAGAACGAGGAGTACAGGGAACGGTTTCCTGACAAGCATTTTGATCTGGAGACGGTTCTTCAGGCTAAGATCAGACCTATCTGCGTAGTCCCAGAGAAGTCCTTTATAGGTTTTTTCCATCCAGAGGAGGAAGAAGAAGAAGACGCGGGTCTAGACTTTCTGAAAGATGTGATGTCCTTTGATAGCATCTGGGAAGAGATCATGAGACAAGAACCGGAAGAGTCAGGAAGCGAACCTGTGATCTACATTGTGAGCTGGAATGATCATTTCTTCGTCCTCCTCGTTGACCACGATGCTTACTACATCATAGACACGCTTGGAGAGAGGCTCTACGAGGGTTGCAACCAGGCTTATGTCTTGAAGTTTGACAAAGAAGCAGAGATCCAGAGATTGAAACCAGAGGTTAAGGAGAACAATGCCGAGCAGAAAGCAAGTGGTGATAAGAACAAGTCAGAGCAAGCCGAGAGATCAACAGAATCAGATGAACAAAAGGAAGAGGAAGTAGAAGTGTGTAGTAGAGGTAAAGAGTCATGCAGAGAGTATATAAAGAGCTTCCTCGCTGCGATTCCAATACAACAAGCTAAAGCTGATATGAAGAAAGGACTGGTCTCGTCTGTGCATCACCGTCTTCAGATCGAGCTTCACTTCACAAGACACATTCCTGAGCAGCAACAACCAAATCTGCTGCTGCTTGAATCCTCTGCAGGTGAAGCAAATGTGGATTGGTCACTTGCGAGCAATAGTGGTGGGTTTGGTTGCGAGATGGGTGAGTTTTTGGGAGTTGAAGTGTGAGAGACAGAAAGTGTATAGCTTTGGTGTTTATAACTCTTTGTTTCCTTTTGACTTTTTTTTTGTTGTGGTGTGGATAAGTTCGGTGGTGTTTGATACAATGTCTGTCTTTTCTTTGGAGAGTCAAAGAAAGACTTTTCTTCCTCTCCTACAATAATGTATAGAGGAGAGAAACTTACCAGAGAATATTATTATTATTTTCCAATAAAATCAGTGATTAATTTATAATGTTATTTTTTTGCTAAACTGTAAATATTATAAATGCTCAAAGGAACTACAAGAAGATCTAACGTTTGAAATCATCTTGGCAAAAAAAAAAGAAAAAACAAGATGGATCCTGGAATTTAAACAATAACACACACTATCTCAGCCACATGATCATAAGAGAATTGAAGTACTTCATATGTTTCCTAGCTGAGATGATATTTCGCATCTCTCTCTCAATGCCAGCGAAAACCAGAGCANAAAAAACAAGATGGATCCTGGAATTTAAACAATAACACACACTATCTCAGCCACATGATCATAAGAGAATTGAAGTACTTCCTATGTTTCCTAGCTGAGATGATATTTCGCATCTCTCTCTCAATGCCAGCGAAAACCAGAGCAGGAGAAAAAGAGATCTGGTTATGAATCAGGTTGTAATTTATAATGTTATTGAATCTCAGAATGAATTGGTTTCACTGTGTGAAAAATACCTAATGTAATATGGAAACAGAATTGGAAATGCGAGATTCTGAAAAACACAATAGAAAATGGGTATGTGTTGGAAGTGTATATATATATATATATATATATACGTAAGAAAATTTTATAAAATTTATAACTAAAAATTTATATGATTAAAATTTAAAATAAATCATTTATTCATTTATAATAATTTTGAATGATTTTATACTAAAACTGTGAAAATTAATATATAAAATAAATTTAAATAAATTATTATATTAATTATTTTAGTACTTCATACATAATTTGACAAAATATATTTGAATGTGCTAAATTTTTAATAAAAACCTTAATACATAAAGATAATTTATAGTCTTAGTTTTAATATTTGTATAATTATGTTTTCTCTATTTTATTACTATTAAATTTTAATTTTTTATATAAATTAAAAAAAAAACTATGATTTAATATTTTTATTGATTTATAAAATTGTTTTTGAAAACGAAAATGTGACTCCAAAACAGAATCTTAAGCTTTTAACGTTTTTTCAAAAAAAATACTTAAAAGCGTTTTAGAAACAAAATTCCACAAACTTTCATGAGAATTTCGGTTCTAAATTCCGAAAAATGGGCGTACTATGAAACTTTCATACAACCTAGAAAACTATTAGTTGGTAAAATATTTAATTAATTAAGAAAATAGAGAAAAAAAAAGAGAAAAGGTATTTTTTTTAATGAAATCGATAAATACAGATGGGTAAAAGCAATCTCGGAGAAGGAAGCTCTTGCTATTGTTGTCTTTCTAGAAGTCTTTGGTGTATCTGTCTGATTTAATTGATTTTTTGGGGAGAAGAAGATGAAGAGAATATTCGGTGCGAAGAACAACAAAGAGCCTCCACCGTCCATCCAGGATGCCTCTGATCGGGTTTCTACTACTGCTCCATTCTCTCTTTTCGATTTGTTTTTCTTTTTTTAATTATTGTTTCGTCTCGAAATCGTTTTGAGGAATGTATGTATCATTGAGATTTGTTTCTAGATTTATTAGAAGTGATGGGTAGATATAGGAGCTAGTTGCATCTTTAAAAATCCCTAAATGTAAGTATTTTTTCGTGTTGTCCAGATCAATAAAAGAGGAGAGTCAGTGGAAGAGAAGGTGAAGAGGCTTGATGCTGAGCTCTGCAAATACAAAGACCAGATCAAAAGGACCAGACCTGGTCCTGCTCAAGAAGCTATCAAAGCTCGTGCTATGCGAGTTCTCAAGCAAAAGAAAATGTAAAAGAGTGTATTTTATCGTGTACGTATCTTGTTCTGCTTCTCTCAGTGTGTTAAATATCAGGGTATTTGATTAGGTATGAAGGACAACGTGACATGCTGTACAATCAGACTTTCAACCTTGATCAAGTTTCTTTTGCTGCTGAAGGCCTCAAAGACGCTCAACAAACTGTATCTATCTCCTTCTTCTTCTTCTTCTTACCTTCATATACATATACCAACCATGTGTTTTTGATATGATGCTTTATGTACATGAATGTGGATTGAATACCTTGATTAATTGCAGATGACAGCGTTGAAATCTGCCAACAAGGAGTTGAAAGGAATGATGAAAACCGTCAAGATTCAAGATATTGATGTACGTTTTCTTTCTGAATCTCTCTCTCTTGTTATTCCTCTTCCTGTATACTCTTTTTTTTTTTATTTCTTACTTAATTGTATCACTCAACAGAATTTACAAGATGAGATGATGGACTTAATGGATGTGAGCTCTGAAATTCAAGATTCACTTGGTAGGAGCTACAATGTTCCTGATGACATTGACGAAGATGACCTCATGGGCGGTAATTCCTTTTGACACATTCTTTTTTTCTAATATATCCATTTTCTACTGCTGCTACTTATTGCCATGCGTGTTGTGAATTACAGAGCTTGATGCTCTTGAAGCTGACATGGGAAACGAGACTGAAGCAGACGGTGTGCCTTCCTATCTCCAACCCGACACAGAACCGGATCTTGATGAAGGACTTGACTTGCCTCCACCACCATCGGGGAGGACAACAACTGGAGCTCAACCTGAACGAGCTGCTCAAGTGAGTTCCCTCCTCTCAGCTTTTCTTATGTATGTAACTTTATGATGAAGATCATTTTTTTTATGTTCGTTGCTGATGAGAGAGATTTTAATGATGAAACAGAAGGCTGAGGATGAATGGGGATTACCCGCGGTACCACGTGCTTCACT
>OVBX01001393.1:0-26337 GCA_900406325.1 Erucastrum elatum | reverse complement strand
TTGTAATTAATAAAATGGATTATCAAACTTAAGAAGATGATGATTATTGTTAAAATGATTGAATATTGCACAATTAGAAAATGGTGAACCAAATTGTAATAATCTAAAAAAAAAGATTTACATTGTAAAAATATATAAGAAGGGGACACATGTCAACAAAACCCCATTCTACATGTTCTAAGAAGAGAGAAAAGTCTATTTTATATATATAGATAAATGATTTATAAAATACTCTAGGATTAATATAGGCTCTGATTGGATAGCATCTCTGGCGCAACAAATACAGCTGAAACATTTATTACTCTTAGTTACGCTGAGAAATAGCCAATCAGGTGAAATCCATTTACTTTACATTTACTCCAATTACTGTTTAAATAAAAGAAATCACACACTCAAAATAACGCTATGTTTTATTGGAGTAAACTGTTTTTCTCTCTCTCTCGTTCATTTATTTCCTCTCAGTTCCACTTTTTATTTTTCACCCAATTACTCTTAAAATTACCAATCACAACCATAGTAAAACAATGATATCAAACGCGTATGTAAAATAGTAAATTTCAGATAACTTTTTTTTTTTAATTTCAGATAACTTGTATCATGATAGTTGGTGATACCTTTTTTCTTTCTTGGGTAGAGTTCTTTTTCTTTTTTTGCTAAATGTTAGTTCTTTTTGTTATTTCCACATCTTTGAAAACATAATCACGTCATTATTTTGTTAGCCACACGATAAGATTTCTTCAAGCCTACAAAAAAATAATAATAAAGACTAATCAGAAAAAATTAAGTTCACAAATGTTTTCAGATTACTAGCCACAAAGATATTTCGTATTCGAGATCGGAATCTTGATATATTAATTGCCTCGTCCCTAAAATTATTTGTGCCGCTCTTCTCTTTTAGTTTTTTCCATAATCCGAATGAAGCAACAGAGTCACAGGTAACGTCTGCATCATTTCATAACCTTTGTAACTGTGTCAGTCTACATATGATTCATCACTTTTAATTCAGCAGTTTCTGTAATGAATGTTGTTTTTGCAACATTATAAAATACATGATGAATGTTGTCGTCTTCTCTCTATTTCACACACAACCTCACTCTCTTCTCTTTTACGTTAAGCTGCTTCGTGTTCTAACTCTATCGATAAGCATCTGCCTTCCGGAAAGATCTTCCTCGTAACCAACCACCTGCAACAATCACAGAGAGTTTCAGAAACCGGGATTTAGAAACCTGATTATTATTACCCGGGACTTTGATTGCAAGGTACTTGCAGGGTAAAAGAGTTATAACCTGCGATTCTGTCTGCGTCTCACTAAAGTTTCCGTAAGTGCCTGTAGTTACATCTCCTGGAGGCTTGCATGCATCGTCATTCTCCTGGACCCTGAAAAACACACATCAGAGTTTAATAGGTGAACGCGAATTCTATATAAGCAACACCAAGCATACTTGTGTTCCTAATTCTTTATGATCCATGGCATTTTGAGGTTCATTCTAGAATGCAAAATGCGGATACGCAGTTGATGAATTACCTGTTTATCCAGTGTCTAGAGAGGCCAGTCACGGAATGGCTCCCGCTGTTGTATTGTTCACTACTTGTAAAAAGCTGTTTTATCATCAAGGAGTCAAGCTTTTCCAAACATTTTTAAAAAAATTGAATAGGCACACAAAGAAGGATACAGTTTTCTCTGAAATCCTCCCACTCGCCGGAGAGTTCTGGTCTTGAATCTAAAGACAAACACCAGAGGTGAATACTGAGAAAAAATAACTTGGATTAGATAATTGGAGAGAAAAGATAGATAATGCTCACTTTACTTGTCTGCTCCAACAGATCCTCAATAGTATCAGCCACATCTGGAACTTCACGACCACTTGCTACTACGTCATTTCCAAAACCAATGACATCTCCAGATTTTAAAGGGAGAGCAAAGTTTCTTGGATTTTCATCCATAGGAAACGCATCATTTTCTTGACCATCTCTCGAAAGTTTTGCCTTCTTACACGGAGAACTCTGTTCCCTTCCAGTTTCTCCAAGTCTGTTGTTTACCTCTCTTTTACCGTTTTCACTAGCAAAACTTTGAGATTTTTCCCTATCTTCAGAGTGGCTTACAAGCAGAGAATCAGTGTCCCTTGAGGCCACTGGCACAGACTGTGTATGAAATTGAGTTGCCAAGCCAATCCCTGCTTCTCGGTCTTGAGTGGTCATTTCCTTTGGATGATAGTTATCTGGACAAACAACTTGATTCTACACACGGTAAAAGAGACATGACTATCCGTTAGTTTCTAACGATCCCATATGAATGAAACAATTTCAAAAACATAGGCCCACCTGTCTAACACATTCATAGACCCAGTCAGATGTCACAGGAACTATTCCCCACTTGGAAGCTGCATCATACTTAGGTCCGTGAGCAAATTTGCATAGCAAGTGAGTCACTTTCTTGGTTTGTCTTTCCCCAAATTTTGCTCCAAGAACAACACACAAATTTCTCAGGAGTATTCTATCCCTCCCTTCATAATGGGAAACACAAAAGCGAAGGCCTTCAAATCCAGGCAAAGGAGTCTGGCAGGGAAGAGGCGAATAGAGGATATGACTACTAACGTCAAGTAAACAACCATCCTGCATCACACAGATAGCAACTTAGATAATAGGCCAGAAAATAAACTTGATAAGGATAAAAACGCAAGTAAAAATTACAAGATGATAAATACCAATCAGTTACAATGAAAAGCCAATGCAGATATAAAAGGTTTGAGCAAATGATGGTATAACAGTTGGATACAGTACTCCAGAATAAATAGAATGACCAGTAGATAACACATGAACACTAAAAAGAAGAATACCTCTAAACAAGATCGAGCCCAGTGACTCGAGACATAAATGCTTTGGGTATCCCCAGCACTCCGGAACATACCATGGCATTCAAAAGTAAAATGTGTGTTCTTTATAAAAGGATCATTTACCACCTCTCCCCCTCCTTGGTTCACCCATTCCACGATTTGGGGTCGCTGCACAATGACGAAATACATCAATTAATCGGCCTCAGAGACGCATTCCCAGACAATAAACAAGTTCAAGAGAAGGAAACCCTAATCTTCTAACAACCACTTACCCTATCTTCAGGAAATGAACGTGAGAAACAAAATATCTTCCCCTTAAATACTGATGACTTTCTTTCTTGCTTGCTCTGGCCACTGGATTCACATTGAACTTTCTGTTGTTCTTTGCTTTTATTAGTTACAAGGGAATTAAATGTTTCGTTTTGCTTGGGTGGTACTGGTTTTCTTTCCACGTGAATCTCATCTTTCCTGCCAAAGTCCAGCACTGTTTCTTTATTCTTTCCCCGCAAAGTTTCTGCCTCATCTGAAGCATTGATACTCCTCGAAGGGGAATCAGATGCCATGGTCTGAGGAAAAGTTATTTTACCCTTTTCCATACCTGGCATTCCTTCACGAGATCCCTTGGTCAAGAATGCAGAATCTGTGACAAAACTGGTTAGTTAGAGAAGTGTAAACAATGCATTGATATGCGTTGATGCATCTAAGGATGGATGGAATGTGTCCGAGATAATTAAAAATAATAATGAAATGAGTTAACAACAGACCTCTTGGAAGAATCAAGCTGTGAGCAGTATATATTTTATGAACGGGAATTTCTTTTTTCTCACGATCACAATCTTCAAGCCAACTGGGTGTAACTACTTGAATGACACCAGAAGCTGCAACACTCCTCGCCTCCTTTTTCTCACTGAAAATTATTTAGAGAGACCAACCTATCCGAATTCAATCAAAGCTACAAGAGAACATAAAAAGGAAACAGAGCAACAAAATTTGACTTTGGCAATGCAAAGATTGAGCTTACCTCTCTGAAGGAGTTCCAACAACAATATGTGTCATTCTTTCGCTAAGCATCATATACCGTGATCCACCACCTCTTCGGACTAACTTAACAAGTCTACGCATTTCAGAAGCTTCAAAACCAAGCAAGAAAATTTTACAATCTGATAAGTACAGGTCATTGTCTTCCATTTCTAAATCCCTGGCGGTACAACCATCAATATTTTGCTCTTGCGGCTCCGAAGTTGGGTCTTTACTTGGTTCTTTAACATGGCAACTGGGATTCATAGATGTGGAAAGACGGTTTTGTGAGGCACATGGTTCTATATCTGACTCTCTAGACTGAGCGTAAGAAGCATATGAGTCTTCCGCAACTGCATTCGAATGCGAAAGTGCCACTGGACATTCAGGAATTTTTTCTTGATTATCATGGTTCCGTAAATCTCTCACCCCTCTACCCAAGGATATGGAACCCAGAACAGGATACAACTCTTCATTGAGACAAACTGCACATAAAAGGGTGACATATACCAGTATCGAATGAATCTGTTAACTTATTGAGTACCGATATACTGATCAGAATGTAAAGGGTGCAGAAGCATCAAATGTCACCTTTTCTAGCAATGGACTGCTCAAACCATTTCCGCGTAACAATTTGAATGTGACCCCATTTCCGAGCAACTTTGTATTTGTCACCTTCAGCAGCGTATGCAATGTCAAGGACTCAATTTTCACTTAGTTTAAACTACAAAATCTATATAAAAAATTGCACAAGTATTTAAGCAATGCATCTACACTTCAACCATGCAAATGTTGTAGACACATATCTTCAAACTTCAGAGTACCCGAGTATCAGACCAATGATTAGCAAATTTATGAGCAGAACTAAATGCACCCAGAAAATATGACCTATGATTAGCAAATCACAATTCAAAGGATATATCAGCGATCAGATGTGTACACGCCTTTGTTAGCTCCGCAGAGTACCTCCCTCCATTTTCTGAAATTAGCTTCTCCATTCCCTTACGCTGGTCTGATAATAAATTAGTAATTAACTATCAACAAAGAACCAGACTGGCACATGTTGAACGAACGAGTTTTCTAACCTGCTGGAATTTTCGTGACACAGATCCTCAATCCAGAAAAAGGAGGAATCTTATATGGTTCCTGGGGAACCACACGGTGCTCATTCCAACACTGATGTAACCAACTCAGTGCAACAACTGGCTTCTTCTGAACATACAGGGCCCACTGCGAGTTAAAAAAGAACAAGGTATATTTAGCTATCATGATGAAACAAGAATAGTTGGTTTTCAATAGCTTCCTTCAGAACCTCATCGGTTCACTCTGCTTCAGGACATATTAGAGACGATTAGTCATCAGAGGCAAAAGGCTGATCCAAAACAATTTCTGAAAAAAGGGCGAGTTGTTTCACTAGAGGCCTTCATTAGAGGTGCATACTGCATAATAAATCTTTCCTACCACTCGAAAGCCTCTCTTCTAACGATATTACTATGTACTGCTGGAAAATTTAATACACGTCCTAGTGCAAATTGGAGTGAATTTAAATGAGCAGAGATATACTTAAGTTCACCTAACATAACTGATTAATCTTTTGAGATGCATGAAGAAAGCAGCGTTGAAATGTTCATAAAGCAAAAAAAATAAACGGTAGCCTATGATGATAATCTACAGATGTGTGAAGTGAACATTTAAAAGCTAAAAAGAATATTAATGGCAATCTTTGAGAAAAAATACCTTGTACTTAGCAGCCAAGACATTCTTCACAATAACGAAGTTGACATCTGAAGAAGTCCTGGAAACCAAAACTCCCCCCATGGAAGTAACTAGCTTCTCGATCTTGACCTTATAAATAATTGCAATCAACTAGTTAGAGTGGGATGAGTCGTTGCCAGTAACTAGAAAATATTTCTCTAAAAAGATATGAACATTAGTAATAATAATAATCTCCATGCTAGTTCCATAGACAACAGGTTACCTAAGATCGCTGAGGCAATAGAGAGTCAAAAACTCACAACCATTCCTATGGACACTATACAAAAGGGGAATAATGGATCCTAATAAACTACAAACTATATATATATATATATATATCATACTAAAAGAAAGAGAAGACGAAGTACCTTTTCATCTATCTGAAAACCAGAAGCAAGAACCTTAAGACCATCCATGGCTAAACAACAAGTGAATCCCCCTTGTGGCAGAGCTCTACCCTCTTTGGCACAAGAGAGCACACATTGGGGACCTGTAAACATAGCCGCCTATTAAACGAAATTGACGAACACAAGAGTCTCAAGCGAGAAGAGAAGTAAAATAAAATCTCATCTCACCTATCAAGTTACAACCCTTAGCTTTAAGATCCTCGAACTTCTCCTGCAAATTACAAAACGAATTTAAGAGCAAATTATTTTTTTCTCTAGGAATTGCAGCGAGAGAAATTANATCTCACCTATCAAGTTACAACCCTTAGCTTTAAGATCCTCGAACTTCTCCTGCAAATTACATAAACGAATTTAAGAGCAGATTCTTTTTTTTTCTCTAGGAATGTATAGGCAAAAATTGCAGCGAGAGAAATTNAAATTAAAAAAAATGCGCACGTGCTGGGGAGAAGCGATGACGTGGAAATCGGAGGGACTGTTCCGGGAGGGATCGCAGCAGAGGAAGATTTCGGCGCCGTTAAGCTTGAAGGTGTCGAGGAGTGTGTCGAAGACTTCAGGCGGCACCAGGTTACGAGACATGAATACGTTTGCCCCTTTGAACAGTTGCGTCGCCGTCTTCATCGTCGCCGGAAACCTAAACGGCGCGATTATCTCCCTACCTATCCGATTCTGTAATCGCAATGGAGAATTAAAACCCTAGAATCGGCGGAGGAAGGTGGATTCTCGAGGCGCCGAATAGTCTAATCCCCGGATTCGATCGAGAGAGATAGAGAGCGCGAGAGAGACGCGGGAATGTTCAGTTGCTCACTGGTCAGTGAGCTTCATTTCAGATTTTAATTTGTCTTTGGGCTTTTTATTGTTTTGTGAGGCCCATCATTAAACCCAATTGGTCTTACGATAGATTAAGAAGATAGATTATGGGCAGATTACAATTTTGTCTTTTGAAAAAGGTACAAAAGGCAAAAGGCTAGAGCACTACAAAAAAAGAAGCTTAACAGACACTAGGCCGTACTACTTAATTTGGCAGGTTCAGGTCCAGGGGAGACTGTGGACGTGTCTGCTGCTGACTGTGGACGTGTCTGCTGCTGCTTCACTGTGGGCAGGTTAGATTCTTCTACACTCTTTTCTTTCTTTCTTTTGGTTGCCTTTCCTTCTCCTGAAGGGTTGCTAGAGCTTGAGCTTCCTTTTGGTTTCTCATGTTTCCGCTTTGACTTGTCACGGGACGTGTGCACTGTATGTTGGGTGTGGACTAAGGACGTGGTGGTTGCGCTTGGGACAGCGACTGTTGTTTTATCTCCAACACCTGAAGCCTTGTCGGGACAAGATGTTCCCTCTGATTGTGTCTGTTTCCTCTTCGTTGTCTTCACTTGATCCTTCAATACGAAAAATGACTGATGAATGATCACGCACTGCGATAGATCATGGGAAAAAAGTTGAGAATTTTTTTTTAAATACCGTCTCCTTCCCAGGATTTACGTGCAATGCTCTCCGTCTTTCTTTTGCCCGGCAAATAGCACGCTTGATCCCATGATTGTCCATTAACCTATTTGGCCAGAGTTCAGCTAACTGTAGCATGAACAAATAACAAAAGAATATCACTTAGGATTTAGGAAGATTTGACAACACGGAAGGACTAAGTCTAGTGATTTTGAATGAACTTGGAAAGCAAAAAGACTACGAAAACCTAAAGATAAGGAACTTACATTTGCATAAAGCTTTCTAATCTGTGGACCTGAATCTTCATCCAATCCCTAGCATCACCAAAAACAGAGTACAGACTATGTTCACACTTTAATTATGGATCTAATAAGTTGAAAAACGATGTTATGCCAAATTGGAGAATCTTAATTACATCAACAAAGATGTCGTATAGATCACACAATTTGTCCTCCAGCGCCTCATCCATGACAAACTTCTTCTTCGTAGACGGAGGAGGATTTTCAAAATCTTCTGATGTTCCAGCTTCTTGATTGGTTGTCTGTGTTACAATTTATGTCAGTGCAGAGAATATTTCATAACACCAGATACCTCAGACAATGACTAAAGTATATATGTAAAACACCGGATAAGAAATCCATTTGAAAATCACATAAGTGAAACTAGTAGAGTAGAAGAGAGGAGAAAGAACCTGAAGTTTCATCAACGCAACTTGTGTTTTTAACGTCTCAATTACTTCATTCTTGATACGTTCAAATCGAGTATCTTTTTCTCGATTTGCTGAGTCTTCGGAATCAATCATGATTTTCAAATTCCTCTGTAGCAATAAGCATTAAGAGCGAGCTTTAGCTACTTCTCTATTACACCATATATTAATAGCACTTTCTGAAAAAGAAAAGCTTTCGCCTATAACTTAAAAAATTTCTAACTACTATTATACCTCAGCGAGAATCCCAACCCATTCCAATAATAAGTCTCGGTATACATGGGATAGAGGTGATTACCTTTAACGATCTAACCTGTATTAGATGACCGACAACGCTCATGAGACGATCGATTAACTCTCCTGATAAATTCCCTTGACTCGCTTGCTTCAAGAAAATAAAATTTCTAGTCTTTTTAACACATCTGGAAGATTTTAATTTTTTTTTTTAAAAGGACAAGAAGAAGAGTTTGATTACCGCAATCCTAGCTACTTTAGCCAGTTTCATTTTTACGTCTCTTGGCAATCTCCTCTTCACTACTTGAGAAGAGGTATCAGCATCTTGATTATCAGTAGCAGCTGGAGGCCTTGCTGCAGTAAATTGGACACAATAGTTTGCTAAATGGTATATAAATCGCCATGCATGTAGAAGACAAGTGTTTGAACAGTAGAAACTCACATTCAGCGACCACCTTCTCCAATTCCCTGAAGGCTTTATCAAGTGTCGACGTTTTAGGCCTTGCGTTAGAACCGCTTTTCTTCTGAATACACAGAGAGGGGTTATTACAGGATATAAAAACAGAAGTTAAATATGCAAGAAAAAAGGCATGTAGGCGAGTATTAGCCAGGAAGATAAACCCAGATTCGATACTGAAACTAGAGCAGCAGATAGACAAAAAAACGATGAATGGGTGTCAGCTTCAGAGTATGACACAACATATATACCATCTAATATTTAAACGCTCCTGATTAACAGTTAATGTCTTCGCAATTACAGATCATTCTACAACCTCAGAGCTTAGGGACTCATCATTCTTGGGGGTGTTTCATGCTTAAGATAGCTGGAAAATACTTACAGTTATTTGATTAGACTGTTTGCTTACTGTTGCATTGTCCTGGACATGCATACCATTGTTTTCTTTCTGACGTTCTACTGTTGATTTTTCCAAAACCATTGGCCGAGATTTTCCTGGCACGGGATTTGATTGCTGATGAGCACTTTTGCTGCACTTCAGATGAAGGGCGCCAGAAGATCCAGCTGCCTTTGACTTCGGACTTGTGGCGTTCCTTGGCTGATGATTCGCTTTATCACTATGCTTCACATTTTCCAAAGACAAGGAGTCATTGCCACTTCGCACTTTCAAAGGAGAAACCGAATCCTCCACTGTCATTGGATCACTGGACTTTTTCTTTGGAGAGAGCCCAGAAGCAACTGATTGATCCTGGACTTTCACATTATTCAATCAATCGTCTAGACTAGAAAGGATTCAAAAGTAACTTGTAAGTAATGGTACTACCTTTCCCCCAACCGTCTTAGCCATCTTGGCTTGTTTACTGGATACATCAACAACATCTCCGCAAGGTTTTGCTGACTCTTTCCTTTTCCTTTTCTTTGGTTGTTTGCTCGATGTTGTTGTTGTTGACGGTTCACTGTTGTAGAAAGGAAACACGATTTAGATAATAAATGGAAGATAGCATATTTATAGAGTAACTGGGAAACCTGAATCCTATCGACAACCTACGGACGTTAGCAGAAAAAAGTACCAAGGTTGTATCAAATATGAAACGCTGCATAAACCTCAATTTGAGGAGGAAAAACAGGTGATATCAAATCTGTTATGCAGTACATTGCCTATTCTCCACAACCTAACATATCACCAAAGGAAAACGACAGAAAGAGAACAAGAAACTTACATCCGTTCTAACTCTCCTTTATTAACAAAAAATCCATCATGTTTAATTTCCGCATCATCAAATTCAAAATACTCATCCTACAATGCAACCAAAAACAATATGAAACCTTAGTTACACTTCAATCTCATGAGAAGAGAAACAAAAAGAAACCATATGATGGATGTCTATAGTCTAATACTAACCAGTTCAACGTCATCGATAAATGAATCTTCAGTGTCATACTCGTCATCGTCAGGAGCCCCATCTAACTCTTCCCCATCACTACTATCTCTCCCCTGAAAATTTATGCACTGAAGTAAGTCTACAATATTTCAGAAATTTGTGGAATAATCACTGCTATTGCAAGCTCTGAAACTGTTTCTCACTAAGAAAGTAAAACATTTGTGTCTAAGCAACAGACAAAAACAGTAAGATACCATGTAGAGCCTCTCGATCTTTTCTATAACGGCGTTAAAACGATTAGAATGAGGTTGTTCGACCGTTCCACCTTCTGCAGGTGCCCCCTGCATTGGATAATATCAATAAAGCATTAAGAAACTGATCTAACCCTATATCTGAACAAAATTCTTCCTTTCTACTCGTAATCAGCAATGCACCCAAATCACATACCAAACCGTAATTCACTATCACTATTCATTTATCATAGTCTAGCTTATTGAAACCCTAGAATCAATCCCAATGCCAAATGAGCAACGAAATCGACACCACAATCCCTCAATTCCACTTCACCAAAACCTTACAGAAACCTTCCCGAACCAATTACAAAACATCTACACACTAACCGGAGCAATCCGAGACTCGAGATTAGGGTTAGCATTAGGAGGCGGCGGGTCAGGCCCCGAAGCAGACGAGAAATCTCCCTTGCTAGCCTCCTTCACAAGCTTCTTCCACGAGACGTACGTCGTCTCCCCTTGCCGAAGCTCCACTTTAAGTAATTTCCGATCGCCGGCGGTCAGTAGCTTCGCCGAGGGCTTCGAAGATTCGCCGGAAGTTGAATTGACATCGGTCGCGGCCTTTGTTTCCCCCATGGGCGATCGGGTCGGGTCGGAGATGGACTCTGTGGAGACCCTGATCGGAGATGAGGGGAGCTCGGAGAAGAATCAGGAGGAGAGGAGATTTGGGGGAAAGTTTTGTTTTTTTTTTTTCCGATGTGGAGATTAGAAACTGAGAGGAGGAGTTTTGTTAGAACGTTGCGCGGGATACCCAGCAAGCTATGACGCTTTGCTTTTCTTTTTCTTTTTTTTTTCCACTGTTATTATTTATTTATTTATTTTTATTTGAACAACTTATGTTGTTGTTTGTTGCCGAGGATATTGTGGTCCACTACCTCGTCACTTGATAGGCTGATAGCTCCTCGAGGATGGGCCGTTCTTTCTCCGGATGGGATTGGGTAATATGGGCCTTGGGCCTTACAACAGAAAGATGTTAATTAAGGATATTGTATATTTTGTGTGGTTTTTGACATTAAATATTAGCAAATTTGCATTAAAAATCAAACAAATTATAAAGTAAACAAAATAAATTATTTCTGTTACTAATATTTTCTTATATGTTTGAAAAATCTAAGAATTCACTTTTCGTGACAACAACAAAAAGTGTTATTTTGAGAATATTGTAGGAATTTTTTGTGTAGTTTATATTAAAAGATCAATAAGTATAAGCTATAAATTATTAATTTAATTTTGGTATGTAAAAAAATTACAGAAAATACATGCGCTATTAGAAGCATACATGATATAAATAAGGTATTTTTATACGCTCTATCATTTGATTCAGTCGATTTAATTAGTGCAAAAGGAGTCGACAAAAAAAAATTAGTACAAAAGGATGAATTGATATATTACACTGCATGATTTGAATTTGAAATGTTTTTTTTATTGACGCCATAATATATCCACATCGTCTGCTATTGAAATATCATAAAGTGATAAAACTATATGGATCAAAAGTCAAACCCCAAATTCAAACTAACCAAATAACATCAACTTTATTTTTAATAAAAATCAAACCTACGACAAATGGGTTTATACGTCCTGCTATAAGTCTTTTTATCACAAGATTGCCAGTATTTGATTATATACTTATAATGTTTATACATAGAATGCTGGTGTACGAGGCGTCTGCATGGTGTATTACCAGCAAGAAGTTTGATTTGATAGTTATATCTCCATCACACCTGTTTAATACATCTAGAACAAATGTTTATACGTCTCGCAGACCATGTGGTTGCATCTTCAACAATGAGAACGCAAATCAATCGCCATTTTTCTATGAGTTGAAGGTGACGAGAGTCTGGGATTGAATACATGTTCCCTCTTTATTGGTGGAGGAAAAAAGTCTACTTTTTGCATTCTCAAGGTTTTAATAACTTTAAAGATTCCGATTTATGATATGATTGCGAGTGGGTATGTATAACAATGGTATTTAATAAGTACGTAGGTTTGGTAGACTCGAATGATTTGTGACACTACTATGTGATCGCCATTTGCACTTTTATAGCATTATCGAAAAGACACATAAAATAAACATTATCCGAACGACCAAACCGAACAAATCAAACCGAAACCGGCAATTAGAAGAAAAAAGGCAAATGAAAATATCTTTCAGCTTCAGACGATATTCACACGGACAGAATTATCTTCAAAATAAACTGGCATTTGGGAATAACCTGGTGAGAATTACTTTTCTCAAAACCTTTTTAACTTTACGAAAGAAGAACATGTATGGCTACCTAAATAAATAAGAATAAAACAGAAATTATCTGAGTCCTATAACAGAATTACGTATTTGTCAACAATCATTTTCATAGGAATCATTGAAACAAGAATAACATAAATCATTCGAGTCCAATAGGTACTTTTTGTAGAATTTAAATCGTAAGGAATATAATTTTATTATTAATTTGTAGATTAATGGAGAAAAAAATTATAAGAGATTTTTATCATTGTTTTTTTTATTAAATGAGATAGTTATCATTGTTAATTAACACAAAACCACCAAATTAAGAAAAAGATCTGAGACTCCAAGTAGCAGATTAACAAAAAAAAAGGAGCGAGATAATAACATAAGAAAAGAGAGAAAAAAAAAATGAAAATAAAGCTCTGAAAAAAAAAAAAAAAAACTGACGGCTTCGCGTTTGTCTCTTTCCTACTCCCGATTCCATCGCAAATCGTCTCCGCCTCTATCTCTCTCTCTCTCTCTCTAGGGTTTTCTTCCGCTCCTCGTTTCCCCCCCACCAGCTTACGGTCGTTGTCATTCACCTAATCTCTAAGCTCCTGATTCATGAGGTTAGGGTTTCAATTTTTCTATTCTATTTTCAATCAGGATAGAATCAGAGGGCTTGGTTTGGTTTGTGTTTGTCATCAATGTTGTTGATGCTCGATTCGTTTGGGATTAGGCTTTTCGTTGACCTTAGATATCTGGATCACGTTGCGTCCTAATCCTATCTAGTTCGTCTTTGATGGATTTCAAGTAATAATATCCTTTTTTTTTTTTAATTTCTTGATTAATAAAGCGTTGTGTTTTCTTTTGTTTTGTTTGCGGTTCTCTGAAACAGGTGAGGTGACATTACGATGGATTGCAAGGAGAACGATGAGAATGTTACCTCTGGCGAAGAGATAGTCACTAGTTTGGAGACTCCCCTGTCTGCATCAGTTATAAACCCTACGATGGTGGAGGAGGTTGAGCAAATGGGAGACGGAAACAGTGTCAGTAAAGAAGATGAGGAGAGATCTGAGGCTGTTTGTTGCGTTGATAAGGAAACTCAGAAACCGGGAGTGCAAGCTCAAGGATCGGGAAGCAGTGTCAGTAAAGAACTTGAGGAAGATTCTGATGCTGTTTGTTGCGTTGCTAATGACACTCAGATGAATGATGCACCTGAAAAGGTTGAGTCTTTGGAAACTGCTAGAGATTTAGACAGTGATGAAGCTGGAAATGGTGGTTTAAACTGCACCGTTGATGTTGAAGGTAAGGAAGGAAGTAAGGAACCCTCGGGTGGTCAAGATGCTGGTTTCTCTGACGATGTATCTGTCATTCGGAGTTGTCCCTTTCCAGAGTCAGTATTGGATTCTGGGGGGTTTGGCTGCAGCGAGACAGAGAATCATATGAAGTCTTCTAGTGATACCGATGGCAATATGGCTCTGGTGGTCTCTCCTTCATTAGCTGTTCCAGAAGTGTTGAGTAATAATGATGGTGGCCTACGTTCACATGATCTCGATGACATCGTAGACACAGAGACGGTCAATCCGAGGTTGGTACATGATGATGAGCTTCATACTGATCTCTATGAGAAGAATGAAACACTGCTAAAGAACCATGTGGGGAATTCATCAAGTGAAAGTGATGTGGTTGCTCTGAGTATGAATAATGATGTGGCTGCTGATCCCAGAGCTCAGAACTTCAGTAGCATATCACCCATAGAGGAAAATGGTGTAGAAGCCAATGCTCTTATTACCGACCCTTCTATGGTGAAGAGTTTTCCATTGAAGTTTGGTAATGGAGGCACTGGAGCTCGTAACCCTGAAAACGCAGTGGAGTCGATCAGGATAGTAGATGGCAATGGCAGAATAGGTGGTGAAGTTGCATCTGCATCTGGGACTAGCGAGTCTTCACCGCGAAGGAGGTCCCGAGCTGGGAAACAGGGTAATATTTCGCAGACCACACAGAGTGCTCCTCATCCGAGAAAATCCTCTAGAAAGAAACAATCAGAAAGAAATCTGGAATCAATTTTTAATTGTTCGAAGCAGAAGAGGAGCTCCGTTTCAAAACCAGACCGTTCAGCTCAGTGGGGATTACCATGTAGAACCGCTGAAATCTTCTTACAGAGCAATATTATTCCTTATGGTAGACCGCCACATCACGAAGCAAAGCAACCTCAGAACAATCCTAAATGTGGAGAGCGTAATAGTTCCAATAACGAATGTGTAGAAGGACCTAACAGAAACATCCAAGCATCAAGTGGCTCTGGCCTTCGTTTGAAACTTAAGTTTGGTAAGTCAGGTGGCCAAAATCCTTTGAACATTACAGTCTCTAAGGTCAGTGGCAACTCTTTGCCTGCTGGTGGTATTGTTGAGGGTACACACCTTTCCTCTAGTATAGTGGTTGAAGAGTGCGAGAGGGCCAGTGGAGCCCGGTCCCTGGACGCTGAAACTTCACCAGATTCAGAAGTTATCAGCTCTGTGCCTGATTCCACTGTCAGTATTGGACTTAGAGAGGATTTGCCTCATAGCACTGCAGAAGACATGGTCAACACGAACAGAGGATTAGAAAAACAAGATGAATTGCTTGCGTCATTATCTCCTTTGGAAAATGTGAACCATCTGATTCCCAACGTCAAAAAAGGTAAACATCCCAAGTCAAAAGGTAATGGAACAAGGAAAGGGAAATCCAAGTCCAAGTCTGCCAAAGGCGGGAGAAAAAATGAATCTCAAGGGGGGTTAGAGCAACACAACTTTATAAATAGGAGTGCTGGAAGTGATGATAGTAATGATCATGAAGTAGGAAGAGTGGAATCTCACAAAACAACAGGTACGCCCTTTTGATTAGCTCTAAGTCCGTTGTCTATACCCCTCTTGCAGTATTTTATGTTCACCTTATGAGCATCCCAATGTTTTTCATTTCTTTATGAAGCTTCCATTCTTTTAAAGACACAAATGATTAAGTTGCATATTATGTGAACTCATGTAATAGGTGCTCTTTTTGACGCAGATATTAGAAAAACGAGTGACATTAATGGCGCCATATCACAAGATGTGATTCATGGGGAAACGGTCATGGATCTTACTATTGAGGATAGCTCTTCGACAGAGAGTGCCTGGGTTCGATGCGATGATTGTTTTAAATGGCGACGAATACCGGCTTCTGTAGTAGAGTCAATTGACGACAGCTCGAGATGGTATGTGTGTGAACTTGTTTCGATAAAAAATGTGCTGCATATGATAGTTTATCTTGTTGCGTTTTACAACTTTGTGTAAACTTCTGTGCTTGTCGCGTTTGCATCAAATATAACCTTTTATCAAAATATCCATTGCGCTTGATAGGTTTTACTTGATATTTTTACAAATGAATCTGCTATACTTGAAACTGAGTGTCAAATGTTTATAATTAGATTTAGTGTCTAAATGGTTTTTCCTCTTATGGCTGTTCGTCACATTTGGACTTCTTGTCCGTAGCTTGTTATGTCTTCCACAATTGCTACTTCGCTCATCTATTGTAATCTGTTGTTGTCTCTCTCTATGTCTAATATAAATTTTCTATTGTTTAAAGGATCTGTCTGAACAACTCAGATAAAGATTTTGCTCATTGTTCAATCTCTCAAGAGATGTCCAATGAAGAAATTAATGAAGAGTTGGGCATAGGACAGGATGAAGCAGATGCGTATGACTATGAGGCGGCTAAAAGGGGGAAAGACAAGGAACAGAAGAGCAAACGTTTGTCAGGTGCTTAGAGTTCAATATAAGTGTACAATAGGAAACTATCATATGATTTATGTGTATTCAATTTTTGATTGTGTTTTTCATACCCGCAATTATGCAGGTAACAAAAAGGCATGCTTCAGGGCCATAAAAACAAACCAGTTTCTTCATCGTAACCGTAAAAATCAAACAATTGACGAGGTACGTTTTCTTGTATTTGTAAGTTAAGTTAGTAATGATAAAGTAGAAATGTGTTTCCGCTGCCAGTATCGTCCTTTTCAAGAGTTACTACTTAGTTATCATGTTTCCTTCTCTTTTGAACAGATAATGGTTTGTCATTGCAAACCACCACCTGATGGTAGACTGGGTTGTGGAGAAGAATGTCTTAATAGAATGCTTAACATTGAATGTCTCCATGGTACCTGCCCTACTGGCGATCTATGTTCAAATCAGCAGGTGTGATGTCCTGTTTGTAAGCAAAAGCATTACATTCACAGTCAAGTTATATCTTTCTCAAGTTATTTGACTCATATTTCTGCAGTTTCAAAAACGGAAGTATGTTAAATTTGAGAGATTCCAATCTGGGAAGAAGGGTTATGGCCTGAGATTGCTTGAGGATGTACGTGAGGGGCAATTCCTTATTGAATACGTTGGAGAGGTATGCTTCTGATGATGGTTCAACTTTGGGAGGATGTTATAAGTTGTTGATGGGATTTTGTCAGCCTAAATTTTTTTGCGGATATGTGCTTTTTCCTAAACATGTATACCGTGACTTAGCCAACTGATGGAACTGACATATGTATCATATCCTTGTGTAACAGGTGCTTGATATGCAATCTTATGAGTCTCGTCAGAAGGATTATGCTTCCATGGGTCAGAAACATTTCTATTTCATGACACTGAATGGGAATGAGGTAATAGATGAGCTGCTTCTTTCGTCATGTTTGATTGAAATGGATATGATTTTGCTGTTAAAGCTTGTGAAGTTGTTGAATAAAACTGTGCGATTGATAGTAAATATGACTATACGACATCTTGTTCCGCGAATGTGTCTCGTTGCTGATTTTAGATAGATATATCGAGAAATAAAGTTACATCTTTTTAAACCTTTTCTAGTTAAGCAATTTGCTTGCAGCTGTGGTTAGTTTTTTTTCTCTTATTTATACATTTGTGCCCAATTTTTTTTGACGTTTGCAAACGTAAGACGGCAAGAGTATCCTATTCTCTTTGTGCTATCTTTCCTTCGACACTCGTATGTATCTTTATCAGTATCACCATCTTATGTAAATTCTAAAGGTAGCAGATGAAAGCTTCTAATGGTTTTGAACATTTATTTAGATAGAGGTTCTGTTGGTTGTGCTTGTAATAATTGCATCTTGCAATAACTCTGTATGTTTTCTTTTTTGTTAATGCAGGTAATAGATGCTGGTGCAAAGGGAAATTTAGGGCGTTTCATTAACCATAGTTGTGAGCCAAACTGCCGTACGGAAAAGGTAACTATTATGCGTTATTTGCTGTAATCACGAATGACTCATAGTCTAGTTATAAACTCACTAAGAAAAATCTGAATTAGAAATTTCTTGTGGAGCTTGTTTGCTTCTTTTTTACTTCTATGTATTAATTTTTACGTCATTAAATTTTGTTGCAGTGGATGGTGAACGGTGAAATTTGCGTTGGAATATTCTCCATGCAAGACCTTAAGAAGGTAGGCTCTCTCATACTTGCTACTGTTCTGTGATACTGAATTTCAGTAGAAAATGTAAGTCAAAAGCCAAAAAATTTTGGAAGGGTGTTTGATGAAAACACTAGTGATCTTAAAGAGAACACAGTAGTTTACATGTTAACATTAATACAAAAAGAATCAAGGTCTGCTAATAATAATAATAATAGTGATAATTTTTATTCTGTCTGTTGCTTTGCCAGGGTCAGGAGTTGACATTTGACTACAATTATGTGAGGGTTTTTGGTGCCGCAGCCAAAAAGTGCCACTGTGGGTCATCACATTGCCGAGGTTATATTGGGGGAGATCCTTTGAACGGTGAAGTAGTTGTTCAAAGTGATTCAGATGAAGAGTATCCTGAACTTGTGATCCTTGATGATGATGAAAGTGGGGAAGGAATCTTAGATGCAACTCCTAAGATCTTCATTGATAGTGCTGACATTCAAATGCCATCACATAGTTCTCAAATGGCTAATGATTCCAAGGACCTTGCTTCCCAATCGCCTAGCTCATTATCTGTAAAACGCCCAGAGAGCGAGATTGTTCCATCTTCTCAACCAACCGAAGCATCGAAGGAACTTTCAACGGACATGCCTGTCATTGATGTCCAGCAGGAGGTTCTTCTTGAAAAGAAGACTAATAGCACATCTCTGACGTCCAGTTCTCCCAGCAGAGTGTCCTCAGATGGTGCAAATGCTGAAAAGATAGTAAAGCAAGGATCGGGTGAAAATAAGAAGGTACTTTCACGATCCCGTCCGCGTATGAAAACTTCTCGTTCTTCTGGGTCTAGTAAGCAAGACAAAGGTACTCTTCCTGGTGCTAACAAAGCACAGACTACACCAGTCAAAAAGTTGCAACAGCAGCCCATCAAATCTAAAGGATCCGAGGAAGTCTCTCCCAGCGGCCGTATTGAAACATGTATGGTCCTAGTATTAGACGTGCATTGTTAAAAATACGAAAATCATTCAGTCATACTAATAACACCGGTAAATTTGCAGTTGAAGGGAAATTGAACGAGTTACTAGATGTTGGGGGAGGGATTAGCAAGCGGAGGGTAAGTTGCATAGCATTACTTCCCCACTTTTACTAGTTATGTTGTAAGGTTAAATTATCATCTTTTGCTCCTTTCTAAGGGTTACTTAGTTACTTATTGGTTTGTGGTTCTCATCCTTGGCGTGGTTTTAATATTAAGTTGCATAGCAATTGCGTATCTAAGTTCTTTTTCCCTTTCTTAAACAAACAGGATTCAGCCAAAGGCTACTTGAAACTTCTGCTTCTCACTGCTGCTTCCCGGGGCAGTGCCAATGAAGGAATTCAGAGGTCTCCAAGCATTTAACCTGCTTATCTTAGTTCCCATTGTAGATTTATTACACTCTGCATCTGTTGCCTGAATTCCTGTTTTTGTTTTGTGAAACCATTGCAGCAATCGAGATCTTTCAATGATTCTTGATGCCCTTTTGAAGACAAAGTCACGAACTGTTTTAGTGGACGTAATCAACAAGAATGGTACGTCTGACTTGCTTTAGTTTGGTACCTAGTCCTGTCCTTTTCCTTTATTGTATGAATCTTTTTTACCTTATAAAGATGGATTAACCTCCAAACACATCCAGGTCTGCAAATGTTACACAATATCATGAAACAATACCGCAGGGATTTTAAAAAGACCCCAATACTTCGAAAACTTTTGAAGGTACATTCTTGGTCAGAACACACAGGCACTTTTTAGTTAAGTACTAATACCAACCCAAAGCAGTTCTTCGTTCATCTTAGTCAACGTGAAATGTTCATTAAATATGGTATGAAATGACTGTGCAAAGTGAATACCAATTACCAAAGAGTTTTGAGATTTCTAGCAAATGTGTTCTACTGTTCTTATATTGTAGGTTACTTACAATATCACTTGCTTTGCTTCAGGTATTAGAGTATCTTGCTACAAGGGATATTCTTGCACTGGAGCATATAGTCAGACCACCTCCTTATGCAGGGATGGAAAGGTTCGTAAATTTTTTTATCAAGGCTATGTCGCCTGTGTCTATTTTTTTCTTTTACTTCAATAATTATATGACATTTCGTGTTTATCTCTGTGCAGCTTCAAGGAGTCTATTCTAACACTCACCGAGCATGATGACAAACAGGTACCTGGCGTCCTATATACCCTTATGAATTGTATTGAATCTTGAACTCTTGAGCACCATATTTTCATCTTTATCTATTTCCTTTAGTAATCCGTATTTTTTAAACTTGGTCACATGATTATCTGGGTTATTGCTTCTAGTTTCCAATTGGTTTCATGTGTATGTCTGTAGGTTCATCAAATTGCGAGAAACTTCCGAGACAGGTTTATCCCTAAGCATTTTAGAAAACCTTGGCGCATGGACAGAGAAGAGAGATCGGAGTCTAGAAGATCACCTATAAACAGCAGATTCAGAGCATCACAAGAACCTAGATATGATCATCATTCGCCAAGACGTGCTGAACCATTCACCTCTGTCATATCATCAAGGGCTGCAACTCCTGAAACACCTTCTGTATCTGACGGGTGTGTACAACCTACTTCCTCCAGCCTTCCCGAGACAAATGGACGCAAGCGTAAAAGCAGATGGGACCAGCCGTCAACTTCAAAAGAGCAAAGAACCATGACAGATTTCCAAGACGACCTTCCACCCGGGTTCTCATCACGTTGCACGGATGCGCCTAACGCAATTGCCGCACAGCCACAAGCAAAGTTCATTTCTCGGCTAACAGTCTCCTATGGAATCCCGCTTAGCATCGTTCATCAATGTGGTTCACCCTGCAAAGACGACCCCAATAGCTGGTCTGTTGCTCCTGGGATTCCCTTCTCTCCGTTTCCACCTCTACCACCTGTTCCTCACGGTGATTTTTTCGCTAAGAGAAACGGAACAGTCTGTCCCTCCTCCATGGGAAACCCGGGTTGCTCCAATGAGATCAAGCACTCTGGTTGGAACACCTCAGGTGTTACAGGGACTGTCTCAGCCTCTCCAAACCGGAAGAGAGAGTTCTCATCTGATATAGGAACAAGCTACTTTCGGCAACAGAAACAGAACGTTCCTCCATGGATACGATACAACGGGTGGGAGAAAACAGCAAACAGCTCTATACCTGAGGCATCTAACTTTAGAGAAGAAGAAGATCAACAACAATCAAGAAAATATTGAGTTTAGAGAACGTACACATTCCATGAAAGTTCAGCTCTTGAGGAGTATTTACAATAATTGATTGGTTACTTTGGCTCATAGGAAAGAAAATCCCCTTTGAGGGGAATCATGTGGCTTCTCTTCCCCTTTTAGTTTATTCTAAAATTCTTTTGTTTTATGACCAAAAGCCAAAAAAAAACTTCATCTATAATTATAATTCGCATTTCAAATGTAAGAGCAAATCACATTCTTTATTCACATTACAAACTTCTTAAATAAATGTTTGCTTGGTAAAAACTTTTCTCAACTTTACAATGTTATGTAAAACGAACATTCAAAGTGGGAAATACAANTGGCTCATAGGAAAGAAAATCCCCTTTGAGGGGAATCATGTGGCTTCTCTTCCCCTTTTAGTATATTCTAAAATTCTTTTGTTTTATGACCAAAAGCCAAAAAGAAAACCTTCATCTATAATTATAATTCACATTTCAATTGTAAGAGCAAATCACATTCTTTATTCACATTATAAACTTCTTAAATAAATATATGCTTGGTACAAACTTTTCTCAACTTTACAATGTTATGTAAAATGAACATTCAAAGTGGGAAAACATAAGAAAAACATGACAAAGAAACAAAATATTCAATATTTTCTGAGCAAGCTTCTTACTCTAACAAACATCCAAGTCTTCAAAAGTGTTGCATATTTTCTCCAGCCATTAAAGTACCTTCCAATAACCTTCTTGTAGCTTGGTCTACTCCTCACAACCACCCAATACTCAGCAAGATTCTTCCTGCTACTTATATACTCCTCTTCTAAATCCAACAGAGATAACCTAGCTAGTACAGGCACTAGCATCACATCAGCCATGCTAAACTCATTCCCTGCCACATAATTCGTCCCTTCTAGCTTGGTCTCAACCTCATCAAGAAGCCTGACCAAATGGTCTTTGCTTCTCCTCAGGGCTTCAGGGTCTTTTAGTTTGTCTTCTGTGTCGTAAGCTTCCCTTAGCTTCCTATGGTAAGCACTAGCCAAGTCCGGAGACTCGGCCATCCGTGCAATCATGACCATCCTCAAGAACTTGGAAACATAGAGGCGACGGTTATCAGGAACGTGAGCAAGAGTGAAAAGCTTGGAGTCCCATTCTCTGATCTTCCGCATCCATTCAAGTACTTCTCTACCGAAAGTAGCGTCCCCTACACCAGATGAAACCTCAGCTATTCTCTCTAAGTACCTACAAAATCTCACAAAAGCTTTTGATTATTATTACACAAAAAAAAAGAGAGAATATAACTATTAGTAACAATGGTGGACATACTCTATGATCTCAATAGTGTCCAAAATGATGTGAGAACCGTTCCTGAAAACGGGAAGTTTGGCGTTAGGATTCATCCTGAAGAAGGAAGAGTCCATGTGCTTGCCGGTGATGGGATTCACATGGTATGATGTGTAGTCAATGCCTTTCTCTTCCAAAGCTAGTCTCACTCTCTGGCTGTCCAACGAGTACGGATGATGATATAACTGCATTGCTTCAGACCAAGACCAAAGTATTCTCCAAAAGCTGCAACGTCAAAGACAATAAAACACATTCAAATACAAACCCAAAACTACATATTATACAAAATAGACAGGTTTTAATTACATTTCAAGAAACTAAATAAAGTACTTAAAACACCGAACAAGAACTCATCAACTGACAAACAATTGCACACATTAAAGCACCAAATTAACATTACAGGAGAAGAAAACTGTTGTTGATCTAACAGACCTGAGACTCCTAATCTATAATAGAGCCAAGAAACTGAAGGTAAATTGAATCAAAACACACGAGGGTTAATACAGAACAGAGCATCATAAATAGCTTTCATTTTGAAGCAAATTAAGACAAGACAGGTACTTACATAACGAAGGAGAAGACTTTCGAACAAGAACTGAATCAAACTAACAACAAACCCTTTCGTGGTTTCTCGAATTGAGGGAGGATTCCTTTTAAAGTTCTGTCCTTTTTCTCTTGTAAAAGGGAGAGACAGAAGTACTATTACAGCTAAGATTTCCTCTGAATTAATTACAGAAAGTGCGAGTATCTAATTACGCGTTGATGTGTACTCGCTCTCCGATGTTGCCACGTGCTGTATGCATGTATCTTTTAGTCAACTCTCTTGAGAGAGTCAATAGCGCTTTTAATATGGTTAATCAGGTGAAAGTCCTTTAAGGGTATATCTGTCTTTTTCTTATATTCTGCCAACTTCTTCATCATTTTTCTTTACAGCAACCTGAATTATTGGTTCTATTATTGCAACTATATTACTACTTTTTCTCATTATTTAAAAAGGGAATGAAAAATAGACAGTTTTAGAAGTATTTTCTGACTGAAGAAACTCTTTTATCTGGTTGGTCGCAACTTTGATACCCTTTTTGCAAAAAAGAATAAATTAATGGTGAACGAATGACTCTTTATCTTGGGCCTAAGATTGTCGAGGTATAATTTTCGTTAGATATTGATAATGGCCCAATTTTAGTCATAATTTATAAGCCCAGCGAATTATAAAATGTCAAGCTGAAGCTATTGCTTTTTTTTTTNTTTTTTTTTTGTCATCTTTTAGATTAATAGAGGGTTCAAACATGGACTTACACACAGAGTCAGCAAAGGCATACAACATTTCTGAAGTCATAAGCCGGCGTAGAAACAAGATACTACCCGGAAGCAAGGATTGAAACACAGATTTACCCCAACAAACTAACTTAAACTAAAGAGAATAAGATAGCTAAGCGCCAAAAAGAAAGACAATAATACAATGAGGAAGATGAAGCAACCAGAATTTGAAGCGGGATTGATCGAAAAAGCGTAGCAGGCCTATATTATTGGGGTTGAAGGAGGAACCACGAACAAACACCACACTTACCTTTGCTTCACCTCAAAGAAGCCAAGAACCATCAAATTCCAACCCGAGCAGCCAATGAAGATACATGTTTGGCGATCGACTACTCTAAGACCTCACGCGATTGAGCATAAGCTCCAAAGTCCCTTACCAAGTAATCCGGAAGAACCCGTCGGTTGCAGACCAAGGGACAGCACAACTTCACAACACTGACACTTCAGCCACTGATTCACTGAATCGAAAATGAACAACCAAGGTAAAACGGCGAGGCGAAAGACAACCACAAAGAGTCACCAATCGCTCCAAAGAAGAGGGCTTCAAACCGAAGGCCGCAGAGAAGAACCTAACCGCAGCTCCGAGAGAAGACACCATCCACACTTGCCGCAAGACCGCACAAACTCCCAAGCGCTTAAGAAATCTGATTCTCATAATAGAACTAAGACCACCAAGGCATTAAAACAAAACAAAGAGAGCTTTTGATACAATAACGAAGGTGTAGAGCTGGAGAAACTAGCATAGCGCACTATCATTGACCACCGGAAGACCGTCACACCAGGATCGATGGAAGAATTACCACCCCACATCAGAGCCGGCTTAAACTGCCACCGCGCACCAGAAAACAATTTCGAAACTAGCGAGAGCTCCCAAGCAATCCGATAGAAACACAGACACACGCTCTATCAGCAAAGCCATTCAAAAGCATCAGCAGCCACACACTAATCTAACTAATGAAAACTTCACTAAACTCTAAACACCGGAGAAAAGGTTGTAAACAGGAGAAAATCAAGGCAAGACGAGGCCCAGGACCTTGACCGGTGACAGACCACAACCAACAGGCCCACGACCACCACACCCAAGCCAAACGCTACCTCAGACCGCCGATTCTCCAATCCAGCGAGAGCAAGCAAAGATCTAACCAAATAATCACACAAATCATCTCTCTGAAGCCAGATCTGCAACCTAAACCTTCAATGTCGCAAGCCCAAGTGAAGAACCGCCAAGCTAAGAAGAAAGAAGAAACAGAACCGCTCCCGACGGTGGCAAGAGACACCAACCGCCGGAGCAGCAAGGATGAACGAAGACGGCGCCTTTTTGCTTCGAGAGAGAAAGGTAGGGTTTTTTTTTTTTTTTTTTTTTTANTTAAGCTGAAGCTATTGCTATAAAATTAGATAGCAACGATGTGATATTAATTTTTGACGATTATTTGATGTGCCATGTTTTAGATGTCTGCTAAAATGTTTGAGCGCAGATGTGCAATCGAGCGTATATAATAAGAACCAATCGACCACACACGAATATATAACGAATGTTAGTATACTATTCACGTGCATGGTCAAGAAAAACACCAACCTCTAATACAGAGGGACAATAAATATAAGACCACCTCCATCGGTTAGAACCCTTAATGGGGTTTTAAAATTATTTTAATAATTTATTGTCTACTTTGTGAAGTTTAGAACCCATGTTAATGTTATTACTTTTGTGACTGTCCAATGGGAGAACCCCTATAAGATTCTTAAAATTTTTTAAAATCGAATTATTAAATTTAAATATTACAAAACTTATAAATTATTGAATTTCATAAAATTTAAATAAATATGACGTTAAAAACACGCTCGACATCTTTACTTTTGACTTCCATGCTTCTCGACGATCATCATGTTGAATGAAAAGTTTTTCGAATTGCTCATTGAAAATGTGGTCGATTTTCATCCATCATTTCTTCAAGATTATTAGAAGAAGAAACCATTTAAAACATAAATGGTAAGGTAAATCTTTAATAAGGAAATGGTAAGAGAAATCGTTAATAAGGAAATGGCAAAGAGAATACAAAATTTGTAATAAGAAAATGGTAAGACACAAAAGTTTTAATAACTCAACACTTGTTCTTGTTAGTGAAATTGTAAAGAGAATACAAGTTGGAGAGAAATGAAAAGCTTGCAACTTACAAACCAAAATTTTCTAACTTATAAAAAAACAAAAGTAGAGACAACAACCAGCTACGTACGTCCTCTTGTCTTCTTCTTCTTGTACTTCTGGTGTTTTTTTTGTGTCACATGGTACTGATCACAAATGAGAAAACTGATCACATGGCTCTGTTTTTT
>OVBX01001392.1:0-16509 GCA_900406325.1 Erucastrum elatum | reverse complement strand
AGTGGGAAACACGAGCATGCATATTTTTATATAGAGCAGTTTTGAGTTGCAAGTCGGAGACCTACAGCAATAAGTATATATACATAAGCAAATTTCAAAAGTCTGATAATCCTTTTTATTATGTGAAAGAAAATCATAATATAAATTAAAGAAGTCATAAGAGACATTACTTTTCTCGTATCGTCTGCACTTGAAACAGAGATCAGTTTGTGCAGTAAGCCAATATCCAAACCTAAGGACTTAGCACGAAAATCTGCATCATGAGAAAGGTGCAGCGGTGGCAAGCTCTCAATGTAGGTAGCTGAAGCGAAGGACGAGCCCCTTGGAAATCTCATTAAGGCATAGATTGTTTCCTGCAAGGATCATAACTCATTATTATTTTTACACGAATGTACAAATATTTTTGATAAACAAAAGGTTAGGTACCATGACTGAGTCAACCGACTCTATGTCAAATCTGTGGAGAATTTTTCCCAAAAGAGCACCAGAGACAAAGAGTGATAAACCCAATTTCATCTCGTATACTGAAACTTGTATTGGCTGAGTTATATCAACATATTCAGAATAGTCACTGGACAGCCGATCAATAAACGACGTTGCCGTCTCCTGCCAGTTAAAAGCTTGCCCAACAACCTGGTTCCAGTCAAGCTTGGCAATATCCTTAACCAGACTTATTGGACGTGCGAGGAATCCCGCGAACTCATCCAGCGCTCTTCTTAAATTCTGGTACTTATTAGGATCAGAGCGGAAAATAACCTGTTTCAGAAGGAAAACAAAAGAAACAACAAGTGAACAGTCCGAGGGTGGGATAGGTCATATAAGNAAGGGGGGGGGGGGGGGGGGGGGGGATGCTACAGCGGATGTTACATACCTTTCTTCGCAACTTTTTACGCTCAGCTTTGAGCTTAGATAATCTACATTCAGCTCTTTCGTCATTGTCTCCAGTGTAAAGCAATCCAGACAGATACTCACATTCTTCCCGGACCTGTTAACGCATTGATATAAGTCAATAAAAACAATCAAAGACAATATGTAACTGCTGTTGTGACCTAAACAAAGCAAAGAACAACCACCTCTAAGTTTAGCTTCAGCGATGAAATTTTTTCTTGTATTTCTGCCAGCTTGCAAGTGATCTTCATGGCTGGATCTATAACATCCAAGCTATTCAAAAGACTGAAGCGCAGTCCTCCAAGATAAATCCATGCAAGGCCAAGATTGGAGTAGAACTCTACAGAAGTTAGGAAAAAAACTGTAAGAACAACACACGTCTAAGACGGTTTACTTTGCAGAGACTAAAATTGTTACAGCTTATAAACTATATAGACTACCATTTGATGAGCACTCCGAATAAAGATGTATCGCCAATGGTTCGACAATTGAGCGAGTAACAGATTTCAATTTCTGATGGCTTGATAAGCTGATCAGTGAAATGAGAGATTTAATGCCATCCATCTGCATAGACAAGAAGAGACGCATAAACTTGAGGTGTAGATATTCTCCACAAAGACTCTAAACTTTCAAGAAGATTCCAATATGTTTTACAGAAAAGAGGTAAGGCTATTATACCTTGTTCTGTTTCTTCTCAACCGCATGAAATGCAGACTTAATATCCGCAAACACTTCAGGCTCATATGACTTTTGGTGCGTGTACACCATCTACAAAAGTTGAAATAATGATCAAAATAAGTGTGAAAAGAAACAGATGATACTATTAAAGCGTATCACGACTCCAAACCTGTTGGAAAAGGGAACGTGCTATTGACAGTAAAGAACCAGGCATATCTTGATAGGATTGTGAGCTTTTCCACAGAACTCGTGAAGCAGAAAGAAATTTCATCGATTGAACAGGATAGTCCTTAACAGCAAAAGCATTATCCCTGCATAAACATTAATAAAGGATTTCATCATACAGCATTGAAAGTCTATTATCCTGGGAGGTAAGCATTGCAACCACAGTACAATGCATCACAAATTGTTGCAAATGCATGTTAGGTATACCAAAATTAAAGGAAAAGTATGGAACATGTTAGCTGCCACACCAAATATTTCACATAGTTATAAAGGAGTTACATCACTTACAAAATATGATCAATGGTAGCTGCTTTCACAGGCTGAATCAGCATAGAAGGCGACATAACCCGACAGTTACTGATCTCTGAGATACTCTGTAGTCCCCGTGAACATGAATGAGATGAAAGAAATATGTTACATACTGAGCAATCTAGATTACGACGGAACAAAAGTCAATTAATGTTGTTTACCATGAGACCGATTTGACAATTTTTCCACAAAACAGAATGCCACCAATACCACATTTCGAGAACAAAACCAGCAATTTTGGTGTCCACTGAAACAAAACCAAATATAAGCAACCAGATTACTTTAGTAAGCAAAAGTAATTGAATACCCGACTTTATTTACCTCGGAGGACAGAGGCACGGGCTTCGATCGCCCACAGTAATTTTTGATGAGCTACAAGAGTCTGCGGAGGTCTTGATGAGGATAAGGAATACTCTAGAGCAGGTTTGAGCAGATCTCGAACATCCAAAAGATCCTGCAACTCAGAAAAGTTAGTTTTGGAGAAGTAGACAGGTTAACCAGGGATTTACAAAGAGTGTGTCATGGACATTTTAGTTCAAATATTCACTAACCTTATGTTCAGTAGATCGTGCCACCAACAGGTGCTGAAGTACAGCAAGTAACTCTACATCTAACGAACTACTTTCACTTCTAGCAATAGAACATATCTCCATCCAACTGCTAAAGCCAAACCCTGTAGCCACAATCTCTGGGCGGAAAGTACAACATGCAGCAGATCTATTTTCAATATTATCATTCTCACTGAAAACCATTCTATCCTGTAGTCTTTTCTTCTCTTGTTCCATCCTCTCCAAAAACATCTGGTGATGATGGTCAATTGTGAGAGGAAATAGAGATATTTGAATACACACGGTAAAATTAAAAAAAAACAGACCTGGTTTATCTCGTCCAGCTGAACAGCAGCTGCATCATCCTTGTCGGCAATGTAAGATGACATGCAAAGACCTGTATATAAAGGAAGGAAAATACAACACCATTAATCACAGCTATAATACTTTCGACTGACGGAGTAATTTAGTTTTCAGCCTATGTTTCCCTTTAAAAAATTAACCAAATTTGAAGCGGTCTGTGCAAAAATGGTAAAAATCCCAAAAGGATATCAAACAATCAAATATAAAAAGCATTGTATATCCTTCACGCATTGATATCATTAAGAAACATTTAGCATATTTCACCGAAGTTCTCTGATAGGCACTCATAACATTCTCTTGGCGTAGTTTTTTTTCATATTTTTCTACGTTAAGCCACCACAATCATTTATCCCATGCTTGAAGACAAAATTATAGATAGTGCTCAGCCATGTTTCTTGAACACCACATTCTCCTTGTATCCGAGACAAGTAAATCAAAACATGAATGAACAGATATTAATTAAGAAAAATTACCTTCCAAGGCAAGCAAACATAACTCAGGGCCAGAAAATGCAATGGCTTTGGTAAGATGATCATTTCCTGCCACCAACAAACCAATGTCAGAAGAGAGTTTTATTTCTTTAACAGAACAATCAAAGGTGTAGTATTAAACATTTCAGATTATCAGATATCTAACCTTGTCCATCTGATTCTGATTTTAATGGCCAAATTGTACTGCAGAGCTGTAGAAACTTCTGCTGCTTAAGGTACAACTCTGCACTAACCGGCAAGGAAGGATGGCCCCCGTACGCCCATAGTAAAGACTTTTCTGGCTCACCATGCAAAGCTATATTGTTAATATTTTTGCTTTCCTCCTACAGAAGGCATCCGAAATTATTGAGTAGCCAGTATAATACATTGAAGACAAAGCTAATGGATAACTTAAAGGTTGGCTTACCAAAACCACATGAACTTCTTCGGGAAAAGAACTGTCCAACTTTTTGACAGCCTTTATTAGAGACCAAAAGGAAAACAATTTACACTCATCTGAAGACGAGATCAAATCAGACCAGAAGAATGAATGCTTTTCAACAAGTTCAGTGTACAACTGAATCAACACAGTGAAAGAAGTTGATCCAACAAGTTCGCAAAGAATTTTCTTCTCCAATGCGCGAAGGGAATCCAGAAAGCGAGTAAAAGAGGATACATCGGTGTGGCTGGAGTTATTTTCTGCAAGCCACTGCTGATAGGAAAGCCGAAGAACGCCAACAGAGGTAAGAGACTCAAAGAGGGTTTTACTAAGGGGTTTTGACTGATCATTCGATGCTGTTATATCAATCAACTTCGAGGACATCATCGGGATTGGAACAGCATCCGGATCCACTTTGCAGAGGGATTTCAGGTTTTCTCGACATCTGGATATGTGACTCCAGATTGGATGCTGCAACTCATCTTTCAACATATTGAGAAAAGACAGGAAAAAGGGACAGTATTGTTGCAGCGTGGAACCAAACCAACTAATCCACACCAGATAGAGTTGAATATCCTCTTCGGTTGCCTGTTCCATTGTCCAGTTGGCAGCATACAATAGCTTCTTCGAAACCAAATCCTGGTCAATTTTTGCTGTATCTGCCGCACGAGTTGACCCAATTAAGGCTTTAGGGAACAAGATTTTATTTATCGTCCAGGAATCGGCAGTATAAATTATTCTCCGTTCCCCAGCAGTCAAATCCCTATCTCTCAACTTGACATTGTAGCTTGTTTCAGACTGATGTGATGCGTATTGGGCTCCTAGAAACTCCAGATACATGCAATTCTGCCTGACAGTTGTTTCTCTTGAGTACCACATCAAGTCTCTCAAATTGAAAGGCTTCGGCCATCCCCCAGACACGCACATGTTCCCACCCATAAATGATTCAGTATCTGACAAATACGTATCACGCCCAAGATCAACAACATCTTTTCCGTCAGTTACTCCAAGGGAAGAGAGATAGATGTGCTCCCAACTTAGCTGTAAGCTCCACAGAAGTTGGTTACCATTCATGAGCAGAAGTTGGAAGAGGTGAACCCACTGTTCAAGCTCAAGATATGTTATTCGTACACCAATGGTCTGACCATTGCGCCATGCATGGACATGTGCTTTGGCCATGGAAGCAACCAGCTTATCACCTGGAATACCTGATAGAGCAAGAAACCTTTTCACACCTCTCAGCATAACCTCATCACTGTTAGAGGCTTCCTCATTGAGCTGCCATTGTGGCCCCATCATAAATACCTCGACACCTCTATTCCGCATTGCTCTTGACACCTCCCCAAACTTGGGATTAACGGAGATAAACAAACGAAAGTTAGAGTGTGGAACAACAGTGACAGGTTCGCCATCAATAACTCCACATTCATTTATAGTGATTGATCCACAAGGTTCCACCAAAGAGTTGATCCTATCAAGTACCTGCAATTTAAGTTAATGATGGCAATTAGATACAAGGCAAATTATTAACAAGATATTATAAAGGGAGAATATATTACCGTGGGATTACAGAGATTTGCATTTTCAAGAACAACCCACTCTCCATTTTCTATTGCCTTTATCAGCATTCCAGTAACCCATTCAAATTTCGTTGACTGTTTTTTCTCACCAGATTGCAGCTTCACTATTGTCTTCATGATTTGGTCCAGACTCTTCTTTGACCAACTAACGGGCAAAACACCTTCCCCCAAGACCTTAGTCATATATTCTACAATCTCAGTTAACTTGGAGAGCGAGTCAGAGTCGTTCAAGAAGGATGAAGGGTTTTCCAAGAGGCATGAATCAATCTTATATATAAAGGAAAGCCAGCTGGACACCAGGCTTTTGCTTTTGCTCAAAAGGGTCTCCTGGGAAGACTGAGATAACAAACTGCTATATTCATCAACAAGATGCTGAACTCGAGAGACCACCAATCTAAAATTACGGAATGCATTGTACTGCTCAAAACAACCAAGAAGATCAGAGCTGTCAGTCGCAGATGAAAGATTTAATTCATTAAGCGGGAAGCCTGTTAACTGAGCTAATATTCTGATCACTGAAGTCTTTCCAGATGACGATGGTCCAACAAGGATGCACAGCCATTTATTCTGCACGCAATGTGCAACTGCTTCCAGATTCTGACGGATTTCGGGTAAAATCTTCAAATGCTCACTGGAAATATTAGACTGGGTGAAATTTCGTTTAACAGCAGCGGTTCCCACAACTAGGTATCCAGGATTTAGCTGAACTCGAGGATACGGATTTATAGAAGGGGTCTTATCAAAAATAGCCTTATAGATACTCAGAACTACTTTCCGGTCAGTCGCGGTACGCATTCTTTGAACATACAGAACATTGAGAAAGCTTTCAACTTCTAAGTCATATTTCCCCCCTGAAACGACATGATAATTCAAATTAGTCTAAGCAAGTAATGTTGCGTGGAAATGCTAATATGAAAAAGCAAATGATTTTAGGTACTACCTTGAATAAATTGACATGATCTGATCACATCACGTAGATTGAACTCCCAGGGTGAGCCATCATGACCGAATTTTCTATCTACCATAGTACCATCATGTAGCTGCCTATTGAGAGTAATAAGCTTTGAAAGCAATGGACTGGGAATAGAAGGGAAAAGCGAGCGACATATGAAGAGGTAATCATCTTCAACTAACTCGTCCACATACACTTTCGTGAATCGGTTAAGGAAAGACTTGGGAAGACCTTTCCTGCCACCACCTTGAGAAGAAGGATTCTGACATGCAAAAACTCTAAACGTTGGGGGGCATTCAAACGTACATCCTAGTTCTGGGATGAAGACTTGAGCACGATGATCCAAAATGGCATTCAAACCCTCTAGAACGGATTGGGGGGCAAGATTTAGTTCATCTAACAAAACCCAGGAGCCTTCCTTTAGAGCCTGCAAGAGAATTCCATCAGACCACGCAAACTTCATGTCCTCATCGCTTTCAACTGGTAAATCCGATCCCAGCAAATCCATCATGTCAGTCTGCTCTGAAAGATTTATGCGCACAACCTTGTGGCCGGAATATTTACCCAACGCCATTATTAGACTTGTTTTTCCAACACCAGGGCTACCTTCCAATAGTATTGGTTTTGAAAGCTGCATTGCACGTAATACTCTCAGCACATTCCTGCATGTGGTTGGTGCTAAGAACTCGAATTCACCAATTTCAGGAGTTTCATCACCTTTACTTATGTAAAAAGGATCGATGCCAAACATGTCTCCATGCAGAACACTCTTACTTTCTTGACAAATTGCTTTGGCATCACCCCAGCCATATTGCTCCATTCTTGAAATATCTATAGGGAGAGTATCGCTAGTGAGAACCTTAAGTTGTTGTAAGAGGAAAGCGAAGCATTTTTCCCTCAGATCTTTACCATCTCTCCCAGAGAGGCCAGTTCCAAGACTTAGACCATCAAGTAACACGAGAAATGCTCCATGAAGAATAGCATATGCTGGTCCTACACTCTCTTGTATCACATTGACAAACGCAACCCAAGAGAGGAGATCTCTGACCGTAAGCATTCTTCCAGTCTGCAACCCGTTGAACCATTCCCAGAAGTTGATAATGGGATCTACGATATTAGATTCCTTTGAGTTGCAAAGGACAGAAGACGCAATACTTCTGAGCTCCTCAGTCTCTGAAATAGAAGGGACCCATATCTCAGTAAAACGGTTACGAAGTGCAGGTGACAACTCCTTCTTTCCATAATCACCACCCGGATTCATGGTTGCAAGAACAAAAAACTTCTCATCAGCTACAACTTCCTCCAAGACGGGACCACCTTTCTCAGCTAACGACAATTTCCTGCCTGGCTCCAGCACACTGTTCAGTCTTTCTAAAACACTATCATCAGCCAAAGATATCTCATCCACAAGAAAAATATCTCCAGCTCTCATGGCTTCCACAAGAGGACCATCTTGCCACACAAAAATTGAACGCCACTTTTGATACAGCATCACCATATTGTTCCTTATGTTTTGAAGAACATCAATATTCAGTGGTGTGACAGCCGCCATTCCTAGTACAGAGTCACTTTTGTACTTTTCTAGAATTGAATCTATTGATTTGATCAACACTTCAGCTCTACCAATATCTGCAGAAAGATCAATATCTTGGCTAAAAGGCACCAACGCCTCAGAGAGCTTCAACTGCTTGACTTGATTCTCGTATTCATTGACTAATTTGGATCTGTCTCTCACAGGAAAGAACCCCCCAAGAAAATCAGATGTTTCTGTGTATTGATGACAGTTAAGGATGTGCAACCTTAGCTTCTTGTACTCGCTTAGTAGTTGGCAGATTGTGGTTTTGCCTCCCCCAGTTTCACCAACAAGAAGAACAGGCTCGCGCAGTTTATAAGAACGTTCAATGAGAAAAAATAGTCTCCACATACTTCGAGTCCAGGTGACTGTTCTGTTTTCCCTATAAAAGATTGAAATAGCACAATAGAATTTAGCTCACGGTGACATGATAAAAACAAGCTCGAAAACAAATTGATTTAATAACAGAAGAAATATGAGGAGAAAGGCAATTACATGGAAAATGGCTGTTCCAGCATTAGAAGCTCCTGGGCCAAAACAAAACANACGGTGACATGATAAAAACAAGCTCGAAAACAAATTGATTTAATAACAGAAGAAATATGAGGGGAAAGGCAATTACATGGAAAATGGCTGTTCCAGCATTAGAAGCTCCTGGGCCAAAACAAAACAAAAAAGCAAAACAGAAATATCAGTATCCAAATCAGAATAACGTAAAAACCGAAACTAAGTAATAGTGCAGTAAGACCAGCAGCTTCCTTGATACATAAATTATCAGAATGAAAGTTAGTGGCTCTGAAAATGCAAAACGATCAAGAACAAGCAGTCATGGTATGATACAACTACATCAACTAGATAAATGAGGTTAGAAGAACAACTATAAAAGCACATTTCAGAAATTAAAATGAACGATCTTAATAATAAAAAAAACAGTTTGCAAAGAAGTTTCAAACTAGAAAACAAAACTTACCTCTTTGTACACATCATCTTTTGCAAGACTGACCCGGAAATGTCTTTCTAACACTTCTTGAACAACTAGCTTCTCACTATCATCACGCAGCCTTTCTGCAAGGAGGTAATACCCTTCTCTGGCGAGCTCTTCATTTGATTTACCTCCATAAGCCCTAAAACGATCTGCCCACCGGAATAGATCTCTTGGAGTTATATATCCATGTTTTCCAGCAAATGCTTTGCTACTCTGCCTGTTGCGCTGCAGGTCTTTCATCACTTCAACAATCTTTGTAGCGTGACTTTTTGCAATCTCACACTTCTCAAAAAGAATTTCGCTCAGCTCATCTTCTGGAATCTCATCAACATGAATCTCCACAAAACGGTTGCGAAAAGCTCGAGACAGTATTTTGCGTCCACCATATAAGGCAGGGGGGTTCTGTGTAGCGAAGAGCATGAAATTAGGATGCGCTGAGATTGTTTCACCCAACTCGGGTACAAAAAGCTCCCTATTGTCATCAAGCAGTCTGTTTAGTGCCTCTAAGACATCGGATGGGGCCAAATTTAGTTCATCTAAGACAATCCAGTGACCATCCCTGACTGCTTTTACCAACGCTCCTTCATGAAATACAAGCTTCCCTGAAGAATCAGTCATATAGGAACCCAAATACTCTTGGATATCAGTCTGCTCGTGATTATTGATTCGAACAAATTTGTTTCCACTTAACGCGGCAAGATATTTGACAAGGCTTGTTTTCCCACTGGATGTTGGTCCTTGTAAGAGAACAGGATATCTTTTGACAAAGATGGCATGAGCCAGATGATGAAGGTGTTCAATCACACTCTTTGTCTTAACATATTTCTTGGTAGATTCATCAGAACTGCCTTTTAACTCTCCCAAGTATCTTTGAAGTGGTTGGGCTCGGCTACTATCCCTTGAGATAAGTTCTATGAGTGGTTTCATGATCTTAGCACTGGAAGCATCTAGTAAGGAGAGGAAAAACATGGAAAATCCATCATATAATGCTTTCTGAAATCCGCCAATTCCTTCTGCTTTGATCGCATACTCTAGCGCACGGTAAAGAGACCTTAAGCTATACTGTGGCTTCTGATTAGCACCGTCCTGCAAGCATTCTTCTGATAACCTTCTAGCTTCTTTGTAAAAGCGGACAATGTTGCCTACTAACTTGCTGTCAGATTCACGTCCACCTAAGAATCGCCTCACAAATATCTCCAGGTCATCGTCACACAGCTCATCATCCACAGCATACTCTGTAAATCTGCTACGGAAGGAGAACGGCAAGTCTCGCTTACCAGCATCCGTGGCTGGATTCATACAGGCAAACAAACGGAAATTCAAATGTCTAGGAATGCCCATTACATCCCCTCTCTCAGCTAAACAAAGCGATCCTCTCACTCCTTCAAGAACACCAATCAGCCTGCCCAATATCTCCGGTGGGGCTAAGTTCACTTCATCTAGTAAAACCCAATACCCCTCCCTGAGCGCAGTCACAAATGCACCTTCGACAAACTTAAAAACCATTCCACCTGAACAAATCTGTTGATGAATCTTCTCCACTTTTTTGGACAGACAAGTCCAATTCTCAATCACTTCCGGTTTCTTCCTCTTCCTACCAGACCTAGACCTATCTTCCCCACTTTTAACATGATGGTCAATAGTTTTCTTTAAACCTTTCAAAAATGTTTTCCACTTCTTAGCATTTAAGTATTGTCGCAGCCACGTCATAACTTTTGAATTATCCTGGATACCAAAACGAAAAAGGACTCAGCAAAATACTAAACCCATTCTGAACATATCTAGTTAGGAATGGCAGGAGGAATTCTAAATAAGTTTCAAATACCTTCATCTTTAAATCTTTTCCCAATTCAATGAATTCACTGAACAGCATGTTGCACATAAGCTTTGCATCAATAGGCTTAAAACCTCCCAATAGATCAACTATATCACTTTGCTGACTCAAGTTCTGGAAAAAAAAAGTAATCATAAATTACATGAAACAATTACTATAGAGAAGAATGTACGTTAAAACACACCAAAACTGTGAGTTTCTGTCCGATCCACTGTGCAAGATTTTGAACTAGAGTAGTTTTCCCTGTCCCTGTTTCTCCTACTAAGAGAACTGGCTCGTTGTGCTCAACAGAGCGGGCTATTTTCTCAAGTAACCGTGTGGATGTGCGTGTTTCAACAAACCTCGACCGGTCATGTGACTGGGAAAAAAACAGATCAGTAAATCTTCGACATTTTAATATTTGTATCAATAGGACGGAGATGCTTAAAAACTAACCGCAGTTTCGCCAAGTGGTAGAGAAACTCTGCCAATTTTAAGAGTTTTAGAAAGTTCCTGCAATTCACAGGAAAATTAATAAACAATCTCAATACAGCAAGGCAACACACTGTCAAGAACATTAAGGTACCTGAATAGGGGGCTTATGCTGAGATTCTGGAACAGGAACATTCCAAACGCTAGCCACGATTCCACTTACTGTCACTCGATTTTGAGTTGACATATAAGAAGCCGAGAATATATCTGCTGCCTGAGGAAAAAGCACAAAAAAGCCTAATTAAAGAAATGAAAATCTAAAATAAGAGACTAGCATAAGTAAACTTCAGAGAAGCTGACCTCCTGGGAAATTGCATGACCATCATACGAGGGCAGACCCTGAACCCGTTCACACAACTTGAGCAAATCTCTGGAAAAGATGACCATTCAGAAACAATAGTTGACCAATCTATTAAGAACAATAAAACTCTTGGATATATGCTTACCTCAGCGAAAATCTACTTGGGGAACTGAATGTAGCTGAGTTTTCGGTTGTCGAACCAGAAAACTGGGGACGAAGAGCAGAGTTGACCTTTTCATAAGTTTCTGCAAAGATGGAAGGTGAGGTTTCACTGTGAGTACAGAAACCATATCAAGGGGAGTATGCGCAGAAGGAACCTACCAATAAGTTTCTCTCCAATAGGTATCAGATTCTGATACCGAGCACCCACAATATTTTGCAAGCTTTCACGATCTGGTGGATAGACAACAATTCTCCTCCAAAGAGGACTTAGAGAATTTCCAGCTACATTAAAAACGGACGAAAATGATAGGGTTACTGTAACAATTCGTAAGTGCAGCAAGAAAAGTAAGGGATTCCATAAGCTCTAAAGCCACGAGCTAAGATAAATATACTAAAGGACCTCATAAAAGCTTTACTATTTAGAACGTAGAAAGAAAGGGAAATTAGCAATTCGAACTAGGTTGGTTATTTGAGAATGGCTCCATTAATCAATACGTAGATTAGACTTTTCAACTGGGAACAATAGCCAACATGACAATCCATTATAACAACCATTGGCTTTATGGTTCAAGCAATAAACTTCAATGTAAAGTTGCAGGCGTCAAGATTATCCAACTAAAATACCCTTTAACCTAAATCGTAATTCACCTCTAGATCACATTACTTTAGCAAGATAGCAGACGTCAATGGTAGATCTAGTACAGACCAGGCCAACGAACGAACAGCTCGCTGCCCAAATAACTAATGTCTGGAAGATATACCTTCCCTGATGTGTGATATACTGCATTCGGGTGTGGATATGGTTGAAAACAGTTGGAAACTCTCTGCTATCTGTATCACCTGTGAAAAGTTAAGAAGCACTGAAACATGAATACATTTTTGAGGAAACCACACAAATACCTAAAACAGAGCTATATAAAAACGCATCTGCCTTACAATAATGTTCCACATAAACAGTTAGAGAGCAGCAATGAGAAAGTATTTACCTCTCCTTGGCTGGTCACAAATGAGCATGAGCCTCCCAGCAAAGGTGACAAGACAATGGGGACATCTGATGGAGCTTTGTCTATGTCCTCAAGAACCACCCAGAAACCATTCATAATAGCCTGCCAACATGAAAAGCAAAAAAAATATTAACGTAAAAGTGGGAGCATAGATACCGCGTGGGTGCCATCTGAATTCCATGCAACAAACCTGGGTAAGTGAGCCAGGCTGCCATTTAAATTCTCCAGGTTGATCAGTACATACATAAGTCCCAACCAACGTTTTCCCGTCAAGTTGGTCATCCATATGGATAAATACAACTACCAAAGATAAACAAGATATAGTGAGAAATAATTCAGTTTAGAGCTTCATTTTAATGTGGATATCAAAAAATATCATACCATGGTTACCACTCTCATCAGCTAACTTTCTAATGAGGGCAGACTTTCCAGAGCCCGAGGGACCGTACAGAAGAACAGGTCGTTTTTGACTAACCGCCAATGAGACCATTTCAAATGATTTCTTCACCCTAGAGTGAATTTCAAATGGTTCAGCGAAAGATTTGACATCCCTGAATTGAAGAGGAAGGATGAATCAACCGGAAATAAGAAAATTAACATCGAGTACACGTGGCATAAGAAAAGAAATTTATTGAAAATAAACACAAAGTAAACCGACCAGGTGTCCAGCCTTCGGATTTTCATCAACGGCTCCTTTTCTTCCACCCCTGCTGATTGTTGCTTGTGATTCCCAGGTGCAAGGGTACTAAAATCTTGAAAAGACCTCAACCCCTTGTATGTTGGCAACTGAATGTATGATCCAGCCCTTTCTATTTCTACATCCTGGCAAAATTCTTCCCACCTGAATGCATCGAAGAAAATAAACCTTTAGAAACAAAACTAAAACGAAAACTGAATAAAGTAGTCTTGATTACAGTTAAAAGGGCTTACCGTAGCAAGTATGAGAATGATTCCTCTCCTTCAAAACCGTAACATCCTGCCATTCTATCAGTGCACCTTAAAACAACAGACAATATTTGTATCCCACACCACACAGCCTCTCGATGCTTTTGCCTTTCCAGGCTAGGGCACTCTGAGAGCCTTTTCATGGAGTCCAAGTAACAGGACCAATCCCACAACTTAGAGAAAACCTCAGGTCTAATAACCAAAAAACGATATGATACTTGAAGACAAAGCAAGTACGCAGCCGTCGTAGCCTGATTCAAGGGAGAGAAAAAAACATTCAAAAAAACCAACCACAAGACTAGAAAATAGAAAAGAATAACTACAATGTCATAGGATGCTCTAACATCTCCAAATGTGAAAAGATAACAAGAGTTTACCTCCATCTGCGACTCAGAAATGATTTCTTTCGCAAGAATCCGCTCGTATGGCGGTGGAGCTTTCTTAAAATAACTCAGAATAGACCTACACAATTAACCAAAAAGCTTCTCTTAATAAATGAGTCAAGCCTTTTTAGCTAAACTATGTGTATATATAGGCGAAGCCCCTTACCCTAGCAAGGACGTGTTGAGATGAAGAGCACGACTAAAAGCCAAGCAAGCACACTCGTGAAGCTCCAGCCTTTGTCCACGCCTTACATAAAAGTCAATAACACTAATACCTTCCTTCAACGCATTTTCCAAGGCCGACACATCGTCAGAGCAGTCGTTAGTAGAGCTGAGATCACCCACTAGATGGAGAAGACCCACCACTCTATCAACAACTCTTCTTATAACGGGAAGGAAGTAATGAACCAAAGGAATCGTGAGCTCCGGGTGAAGAAACACATCAGACAAAGCGTTTATCACTTCCTCCTCGTTAACCACCACTTCTTCTCCTCCCTAAACAAAATAAAAAAACATTTCAGCTAAAACCGAATTCGAGCTTCTAGGTCACTGTGGTGAGCAATTGCGAGAACGTACCTTGCTGAGAATCGAATTGAAAAATGGAAAGGATGCGACTTTGGGGCAACGTTCGGAGAACGTCTCCAACGCGAGTTTGAGATTGAAACTCCCGTCAATAGCCATCGATAAACCTGTTGTTGAAGAAAGAGGGTCGAGATTAGGGTTTAGGTGATAGCGGCGAACAATTTCGAAGGAGGAGGAGGAGGAGGCGGCGTAGGTTTAAGGGTTTAAGAGAGCCCCTTTAAGCTCTTTTTGTTCGAGTCAAAAAGGCGGTCTTCTTCTGTTTATTGGGTTTAAGAGTTGAGAATATTAAAGAAAAATAAAACAATATTGCTAAATGAACCTTGCATTTATTCTTAAGTTTTCCAACCCCCCCCCCCCATTTTGCAGAAAAGCCCCTCATTTCTTTTCGCTGGTTGTAGATAAACGCTGCGTTCCAGGTGTCACAGAGATATCCAACTGATCCCATTCGTCTAACTGAACCACCCACATCTTCATAGGCCAAAAATTGTTATAGACTTAATTACAGTATGTCACAATCAGTGATATATTCTTAATTTCTAATGAAAATTTGGCTAGTTGGCAAATTCTCCTTATTTCAAAACCCTTACGAGAACACCAGTTTTTCCGGTTCACCCCTGAAAAGCTGCACGTAGGTTTAAAAACTCTCCGCCGCCGTTTTGCTACTCTTCCTCATCTAGTAAGCTTGTCCGATTATCCTCTTTTACCTTTACTGCTTCAAAGGGCTCATTCTCAATCCAACTTAGATTACTCAGGATGCAATCGGATTTAGTCGGAATCTAGTTCTTTATTCGAGCGGGTACCGATTACATAGAACCCTAATCTTGTATATCCATTGATCTGATGAATGTTTCTGTTGCCTATGAATGTTTCTATTTGCTTACATTGATTCGTAACAGCTTGTGTGAATCTTTTTGTTTTTTGTTTTTTGTTTTATTTTTAATCTTTTTGTTTTTCTCAGTTTTGATGGGAAGCAGCAACGGAAGAGTTCCTCCACCGCATCACACGCGTCATACCCTCCCTCCTCACCCGGACGCTTTTCCTTCCTTCAACACGCTCCCTCCTCCACCTCAACTCATGGAGCAGAAACTCGCGTCCCAGCACGGGGAAATGCAGAGACTAGCCATAGAGAATCAGCGCCTCGCTGCAACACACGGTAACCTGAGGCAGGAGCTAGCGTCCTCGCAGCACGAGCTGCAGATGCTGCATTCTCAGATAGGTTCGATGAAGTCTGAAGGAGAGCAAAGGATGAGCGGTCTCGCTGACAGAGTCGCGAAGATGGAGTCGGAGCTTCGAAAGTCCGAGGCTTTGAAGGTGGAGCTGCAAGAGGCGCGTGGAGAGGCGCGGGGACTTGTGGTGGCGAGGGAGGAGCTGATGTCTAAAGTTCATCATTTGACTCAGGAGATTCAGAGATCTCGCGCAGATGTGCAGCAGGTTCCAGCGCTCATGTCGGAGCTTGATGGTTTAAGACAGGAATACCAACAGTGCAGGGCGACGTATGACTATGAGAAGAAGTATTACAACGACCATATCGAGTCACTTCAGGTGATGGAGAAGAACTACATGAGTATGGCTATGGAAGTACAGAAACTTCAAGCACAGTTGATGATGAACAGTGCAAATTCGGACAGAGGAGCTGGTACTAAATTGTTTCTGTTTAAGTTCCATTCCTTAAATAAAATATTGTTTAGTAATTTAAGAGTTTGTAATTTGTCTATCAAACGAAGGTGTCCCTTATAACACTGCTGAACATGACGCTTCTCAGAGTGGAGTTGGTTACTATGGTGATGCTTACCAGGTTTGTGAGTTTCTCTCTTTGC
>OVBX01001391.1:0-26351 GCA_900406325.1 Erucastrum elatum | reverse complement strand
ATATGGAAAATATAAATAACAGGTAATTATCAAGATATTTAGAAATATTCCAAATATTTATATGCATCATCTACGGATCCCTACTTTTAAACTTCCCATTTTTCTTTAACCACATAAAAACTTTATAAACTTGAAAGTTTGAGATCAACAGTTCACTGTCGAGATCAATTATTCTAACTAATAGTAGAGGGCATATATAGTATCTATTTGATTAGAACGGCCACCAATGTGACATGTTTAGTTTTAATGCATGTGTATTAGTGTATTTCTAGGGGCATCTCCGTCTCTACTTTATTTTTTATTCCAAAATAGAATAAAAGTGATTATGGAGTAACTTCAATCTCCATTCTATTTTTTACTCCATAATGAAATTTACTCCATAAATCGAGTAATCTATTTTTTATTTGTTTATTACTCCATTATGGAGTAAGAAATATAGTAGAATTGAAGCATTTTCATTCTATAATCATTTTTACTCAATTTTAGAGGAAAAAATAGAGTTTTACATAAAAATGCTCTAAGTAAAACTATATATAGATTATAGCTTTTTGGATGTAAAAAAATTATAGATTTTTTGGATAAACAGATGGCTAAATCCCTTAGATAACATAAAAGTGATGTTAAAAAAAAAGATAACATAAAAGTATGACAAAAGTAGTATATAAAAATTCATAAAATATTATTAACTAAAAAATAAAAACCTAAGTTACTTCAAATATTTATTTTGTGCACCATTTAGGGACTCTTTTAATAACTAGTTCAGACATTTTAAATAAGCAAAGAAAAAAAAGTTGACATTTCACTGTCACTGTCTGTCTCATTTTTTTTATCGTTGCTTTCTAATAAAAAGTTTGTAAATGTTTTTGATAAATTTTTACATTTTAAAAGGTGATAGCATGATTTAAACTATTTAATTTTTTTTTAATAATATATCGGTAAAAGGTTTGATACCTTCCTCGAAAACTCTGTTTTGTCATTTGCACTATCACATAAAATTTACATTTACAGTTTAAAAGCTTATTTTTGGCAAAAAGTTCTTCAGTTTATACATCTTTATGTAATCCGAAAATCAAAAGGAAACATGTTCCCATTAAACTTCAAATCCTATACAGTCACAATCACAATGAAGGCGGACTAATAGCCCCCTCTCATTTTCTTCACTCTGTCGTGTTTCATAGTCTTTTCTTTCATAACCTGTTAAATTATACTCTGATTTCCAGCAGACTAGTCCTTTCATCGAATCTGTTTTAACTGAAAGTCACGTCGGTGATTCTTCATCTGTTGAAAGTTGAAACAAAACCTACCCTACAGTTCTCCTACATAATGATTTTAAAAAAAATTCTCTACCGAACCTAATTAATCATATATGCACAAATAACCGATATGGATTTGGTTGTATTAAGCAGGGTTTAGGGAACTTACTACAGTCCCATTTGTGCTTCTTTTCCTTAACAGTGGAGTGGAGACAATATCTACGGACTGCAGTGAAATTACTGTAATCCTGACATTTGGTTAACTTGTAAAAACTTTGTCCGCTTTAAAAGAGATATATTTGACTTTGAAAATGGAGTAGAAAGTATTTGTGTACTGTATGTAATAAATGATACTCTGATTTGAATGTAATAGTTCTACGTCAGTGGATTGATCCACGATATCAACACATGCCTTCTGATGCATGGCTTTGTCTTAGCTTATACACCATAATTAATCTCATGGAGACTCAAATTGGTACATAGGACACTCTTACGGGTTAAATAGTTTATTAAAATGATTAGTAAAGTGATTCCAAGACTCTTTCTTTCTCCACTCAGATTCGGTCATTTCTTACTATTTAACATCAGAAACTCATCAATCGAGATCGTATTCTTGTGAATATGAACGAATATTTTTATTTCTATCATACACACACTGGCATGCAAGTATTGACTGATCTTTACTTGTTCAGATTGATTTCACCGCATGTACTTGATGATTGTTTAATGCGACAACCACTCATTTGAAAACCGTAAATTTTCAAAAGACCTATATGGAGACACGGCACTTTTTACGTCGATGCTCATCCACATGAAAAGATGATATGCAGAAATATTTCCATAGGCTATCTCTAATATATGTCAAATGAATCAGTTGATACATAATAATTAGTTAACAAATTATATACCGGATCAGTTGATACATAATAATTAGTTAACAAATTATATACCATAACTTTTAATGCATACTCTTTATGGTTACAAAAAAAATTGAAATTTTTATTCGCTTCACTATAATAAAAATTTGATATTATCAGTGCAAATTTTAATTTGCTTTTTATGTTCAGCTATGATAATTATTATTGAAATAGATTGATTTTTTAAATAGAGTATTAAAATATTATTTTAGTATTGTAAATTTATTTTTAAAATGTGTGAAAAGTTAAATATTTTATCTTCGTATAATAGTTGGAGTATGAGTTTCTACTAATTAAAAAGAGGAATGTGTATATCAATAAAATAATTAAAATTTTGGTTGAACTGTAAAAAAGTAAACTTGAAAAGTATAAAAGAATATAAAAATCTGAATGGGTAGTATTTTAAAGTAAATATTTACTCTAATTAACTTAATAATCACGCATATCACAACTTTTATCATTACTTTGATTACTCTTTTAATAAAGAAAATATACATTCAGCTTTTTTTATCGGCAACTGGCATTCAGCTTCCTTGTATATTTTGCTAGCATAATAATATTTTTCTTATTTGTTTATCCTTTTTTTCACCATTTCATCTATACTATTATTTGACAAGTTATTTAGCTTACTTGTCATGTTTTCCATAATTCTAGGTGATTTTGCTTATTTGTCATGTTTTCCATATATTTAGGTGTTTACTTATTTATTATGTTTTGAATAATTTTAATTTTGATTATTTGTCATATTATCCATCATTTAGGTTATTTATTTATTTTTCATGTTCTTAATAACTTTAATTGATTACTTATTTTCCGTATTTTAATTATAATTTTAGTATCTTATTTCTTTAAAATTTTATAGTAAAAATTGTTTTTGCAGATAGTAACACAGTTTATATATAAGAATTATCTTATTTTTTAAAAACAAATCGTAATTTTGTTATATTATTTTATTACCAGTTCTTTAATATTTAATATAATACATAAATTTTATATGATTAAAATAAAAATATTTTTTCAATTATATATAAAATTAATTAAGTATATTTTTAAATTAATAAATTAGCAAATCAGTTAGAAACTAATTATAAATCAATAATCTAGCTAAAAGTCTAAAACCTAATAAAAATATGATAAATAAGAAAACCAAACTAAATTTTAATATAGCATATAAATTTAATATTATTAAAATAAATTTCGTTTTTAATATATATATATATATATAAGATTCATTAAGGATTTTGTTTAAATTAATAAATCACCGATTTAGCTAAAAATAAATAATAAATCAATGATTTAGGGAAAACCTAATAAATTTACTTGTCATGTTCTCGATAATTTTAGTTGATTTTTCTTATTTGTCATGTTTTCCATATATTTAGGGAATTTACTTATTTATTATGTTTTGAATAATTTTATTTTAAGATTATTTGTCATATTATCCATCATTTATGTTATATATTCATATAAAATTCAATTAAGACTTTGATGAATAAGAGTTTGATTTCATAGGCTTCGCTGATAATTGTTAATGGTTTATTTTGTAGATTTATCTTTTATGTTATTTTAAATATTATTAAAATTTGAATTAATTAGACATTTATTAGTCCGCACAAGTATGCGGGCCACCATCTAGTTTTCTACTCCCTCCGGTTTTTATTATAAGTCGTTTAGAACTATGCACATGGATTACGAAAATCATTAATTTCTTAGATTTTCTGAAAAAAGAAATATTATTAATTGTTTACTTAATCACAATTCAATTAATACAAAATAATAGATATTTTATTATTGGTTATACTGCATTAACTGTTAATAAATTTTACATATAAAACCAAAAACGAATTATAATTTGGAACAAAATAACTTCTTTAAAATGACTTATATTAAGAAACAGAAGGAGTATTATTTTCACTCTTGTTTACCTTGATGAAACCAACTAGAACCAAAAGAATTGATAGACTGAGGTATACTATACTAGTAGAATAATGGATTTCAAGTATCCCTACACGCTCTCCTATGCTCTTCTCAGCTCTGGTGGTGGTCATGTGTCACCGGAGTGTCTTTTGCTGCACTTTCTTTGACGGCATCTCCTATTTGCTGTCTAGGATTTGTGTTTTCGGGTTTGCCCGGTTTACCATCATAGATTAGATCTGGTTTAGATTTCGGTTTGATCATTTTTAATTACAGTTAGGTCTTAATACCAAGCACATCTTGGGTTAATTGGTTAGGGAAGTTATTGTAAAAAAAGGATTCATGTTTTCCGATGGCTAGTATGTGCTCTTGTATGAGAAGCCAATGTATGGGTTGATATCGTCATGTTGGCCATCGTTCTGTCAAAGAGTGGCAGAAAACTTGACGAAGTTTGTATTCTGTTATCCTCTGGAGAAGATTATTAAAAAAAAAGTATCCCTAAACACATTTAATATCAAATATTTATAAAGTATATAATGAAAGTTTATAACATTTTCTAATAACTCTTAACTGATAATAAATATTATTAATTAATATTTTTAAAAAGTATACAACTTATCAATATTTCTAAAATCTTTTAATATAGAACATAAAAAAAAGTTCTAAAAAATCTTATTTCGGAAGTGGATTGAGTATTGGTTTAATAGTAGACAACAAACTATATACGGAGCAAACGAAGCGATGACCATTTATTAAAAGGTCAAAGAACATAGAATATGAAATCCTACGAAAATTTGACACCTACATTATACTGTAAGCAAAAATATTCTTTTTATTTTTTACTACTAGATGGAAGTTCCATTTTTTCAAAATATAAGATGTTTTAGTCAAAATATAAAGATTGATGAAGTTGTTTTATCTTAAAATAAATTTAAATTAACTCAACTAATTTTAAATAATTTGTAAATTTTGAATGATTACATGATTTTCAATCAAATTAAATATATTTAAAAATGAAACATTAAAAATTATTTAAAACATTTTATATTTCTAAACGGAGAAAGTGCTGTTTTATTTTGAGAATAGAACGTATATATTAGTCAGACTAAAAAAGGGCATTCGTCATTTTAAGAAAATACTGCATAATTAACCGAAGATCATGTGCTCTTGCTTACTTAGTAAAACAATTGTTAAAAGTAAAATCAGTAGCTATATGATAATATAAAGTTGCGTGGTCCAGTGACCAGTACCGTCCCTAAACAAAGGGATTATAAATTTATAGTTTCGTATCTTTGTTGTATTTTGTTAAGAAAAACGCACAGCGTGAGTAAAGAAAACAGTCGCAAATCATCAAACACTCTTGAAAATACTACCAAACGCATTCATTGCCTATGGTATTTATATAGTATAACTGAATAAGAGACAAACAAAAATACTCGAATGCCCACTCGAGTACATTCGCTGAAAAGTGGTGGAAATCTACCAGAAATCGCATTAGTTGGTTTTGCTTGATTACACATATATTGTAATAAGATAATCTTTTATAAAAATAAATAAATGTCATGCACCACTTCTTAAACTGTATTTTTTTCCTAACAAACGGATAACTACTTTTTGCATCATCGCATGTAGTTAAATGATCGTGTATTTCGTTCTGCAGTGAAATTATCTTTGCATTTAACTGAATCATAGAAAAATTGTGGTATTTTCTGAACAAATAAAATTCGTATATATTTTAAAATGTAGCTCAATAGTTTGTATTAGTAAACTTAACTATGATTTTTTTCCCTAGATTGCATTATTGACTTTCTAGATGGTACAGTTGATATATTGCATGATTTGCTTTCGAGAAGGTACAATCGAGACAGCTACACCGTAGCATTAACCTACAAGACTACAGGGTGTAAGAGATATTCACAAGTTGGCGAATCCTTCTAGTGAGATTTCGATTTAGTGGATTAATCCCCATATAATAACACTAAACTAGTTATGATGGGAATATAAAGCAATATGACGACAAACGAAAATATAATTCGACAGCATTTTCATGAAAGCAAAAGTGGGAAGTCCATATAATGTATAATCTTTAAGTAAAATAATTAAATATATGGAATTAACTAAGGAAATTTTCATAAATTATAGGTAAACCTATCAATTCTCTTTTTTTTCGTCATAAAGGTTTTTTTTTGAGAATTGGCATTCTATTACACAAAGGTTTTATTACAAACCTATCAACTCTTACTAAATAAGTGAGCAAGAAAAAAAAGCGTTTTTCAGTTTCAATAAAAAGAAGAAGACGTTTTTTGTTTATTTTGTGCTTTCCACCAAACTCGAAAATCCAAATCACATCGCAACTTCGCACGTGCTCTTTATATTTCAATATGTTTTTACTTAATTCAATGATATGCCTTTGCCCTTAATAACTGGCTCACCATTTTTAAAGTTTAATTTGCTTTTGCCCTTAATTCGTTATTTGCTAAGTGGGCTGGAACTTTCGTAAGTGCCTGCACGATTGTTTCGATTATTGTAAAGGTTAAGGAATCTTGGTTTTGCGAATCTCCAACTTAATTGTCAGGTTCGTACTTGTTCTTAAGAAATTATGAGGTTCTTTTACTAGCTGTATTGCGATCCTGTTTGTAACTAAGCTTTCAGAATATAAATATATATAATAATAAATTAAAAACTTGGTGACAAGAAAAAAAAAAGCCATTCTCTTAAATTGCTTGACGGTAAGTACTAAATTTCTGCGACTAGAATGGATTATTTGGCACATTTTCATCCAATAAACTATTAAATTAAAACAGAGTGTGCATTCCAAGGCGTTAAACTTGTGCTATTAGCAAAATATTTTAAATTTATTTTACAAATTATTTGAATTAAGATAATATAATTCATTTCCACTGAAACTAATAATATAATGCATTTTCATTAAATATATAGAACTTACTTACTCGGGTGGGGATGCATGTGAGCATGTTACTTCAAATTAATCTGTGTTTTGTTTGATCATATATAAGTGTCACCCACTTGCTTTTATGGTCAGTACCTTTTATTTTCATTTGTTTCTGTTTATCCACTTTCTCTCCTAGGTTCAAATTAGTTTAGTATGTGATATCCTTTAAAAATATGGTATTATATTTTTAAACCACAGATAAACAAGGGTGTGGTAAAAATGTAACAGTTGCATATCATCTGCTGCTATGATATTTTATTACAGTCAACTACCGCTTCAATTATATGAGCCGTTAATTACCATATATCATGCTAACATAAATATATGGGATGTCTATATAGTGGAAAATGATAAAGAAATTATCATCCAAATGTTTATAATTTGAAACTTATCAATCAATTAATGATATAGTATGATACATGTGGTTCAATAGAAAAGATCCTCTAATCAATATTACACATATAACTTTTTGTGGTTAACTAGTTCTTTTTGTTTATCGTTTTTTTTCTACGGTTAGCTTGCTTGATGAATGTTTTCATTTCCTCCATACATTATGGGTCTGCGTGCGGTTGCGGTTGCGGGAGTTTGCGGATGCGGGTGGTTGCGGTTTCTACCGGTTTTAAGCGATTTGTGCGACTGGTACTGCGGTTAGAAATTTGTGTGTTTGCGGAATACTTACGACTGGTTAACCAGCGGTTTAATAGTAAATTAATAGTATTTATATTTTCTATAATTATAAAAATACCAAAAATCATAAAATTGTAATAAATATCAAAGTTATATTTAAAAAATTTATAGTTTTAATTTTTTAAAAAATTATAAAAAAACTTTTATTTTAAAATTTTATAGTATTAATTGAAATATAATTGATATCTTTTAGTATTTTAATTTAAAAGTTTTATTGAATATTTTTATTTTTTTATTTATATTGTTTTAAAAAAAAAAAATTATCCTCCCGCAACCGCCCGCAACCGCAAACGCTAGCTGAAACCAGCTTTTGAATTTATGAGGATTGAGGCGGTTTCAAGCGATTTGAAGCGGTTTAGAGCGGTTTGAGTGATTGTTGCAAAACGCCAACAACCGCTACAAACAGCAAAAGCTGCGTTTGCGGGTGGTTGCGGGTAAACCAGTCAACACCTATGTATAACTGATACTTTTTTTTGAAAAATATAACTGATATTTTATCGGACTGAATTGTATTTCCAATCAATGATTATTATCTTTTTCCTCTTTTGTGAAAGTTTCTATTTGCATGATAAATCCCTAATTCACTAGCTGATGCTTTATGGGTTTATGATCAGTTCATTAGACCACTCAACTATTTTACGCAAAAGTATCTATTACAGCCAACACTTTAATAAATTTGCAACATTTGATATGAGATTTACTTAATGCTATTAGTTATCCTCGTGATGACCCATTCCCACGTTTTTAATTTTATTAATGTTACAGGTAGTCGGATTTGTTGGATTCATCTTTCCATACTAGTGACAAGTTAATAATGCCCCCACTGAAGTTCCCTACTGGAAAGACTTGGGAATAGTGCTACTAAACCAACATAAAATGAAAACAGATGTAATATCTGATTTAGTAGCTATGACATTTATACGATTGATATACGAAAACACCACTTGAGTATTACTATCATTTATTCCAAAGTCGAGGGTTTAACAATTTAGATTGGATGTATGAGGCCGTGCAACCGGTCAGTTTAGCTGTCTAATCAACTGGTTAGCTGCTGACTTAGACTGTATATATATTTGATTAGTTAGTAGGATTTTTTTTAAAGCAGGAGTTGTTCCCTTCGATTGGTGTACTTACTAAAACTAACCATCTTGTAGGCATCTGATTAGCAAGTAGCTCCTTCTCAAACATCGATATAATATAATCATGGGAAATAAAATTCAAGGAAATGGATATGTCAATCTTTTTTTTTTCTGTGTTACGGATATGTCAATCAAGAAGCAACGAAAACGAACAGGCTGGGATAGAAAACAAAGGTTTGCCGGCTGGCATGGACAACATGTGCACCACACGCGTGTGCCTTAGTCCTCCTTTTTTTTTTTAACCAGGTGTTGGCCACCTTTCGGGCAACCCACCATCTAGGTCCGGCGCCAGTCTTTGTCTATACCTTTTTAAGGACTTTGGGCACGCCTCTCCCTCCTTGCGAGTCGAACAGCCGACATCTCTCCCCTTCCAAAGAGGTTGGTACCACTGGACTACGAGGTCCTCGGTGCCCTAGTCCTCCTTCATTATCATATTATACAAATCCTTTTCCACCTTCTCTTCTGTTATACATCATTTTGTACCTTTTTTATCTATTATCATACTTTTACTTTTTTTTTTTTTTCAACACTATCATACTTTTACTCTAATTTATTATTTCACCACTATGTGAAAATGGTTGTGGGTAGCTAGAACTCAGGGTCCATCTCATTCACGTCTCTGTGAATCTAGCGAATGACTAGAACGTATATGAAACGACCTTCGAGAGATAATTTCGTTTCCTCTCCTTTGTTTTTAGTTATTTAGATAGATAAATATTTGACTTATGTGTTCTTTAGAAAAGTATTATGAGACTCAACTTTCGATTGGTACAATATTAACCACTTATAAATAATGTACATATAAATTCCACTTGTACGTGGTTGAAAGTGCAGTGTGTTATACGAGATTAATATATATATATATAAATAATAATAATAATAAAGTTTTTAAGTGTTTCTTTTGGATGACCCTCGGAAGGTTTTCCAGTTAATTCCGGTGGACGATCATTGGACACTAGTCGAAATTTATAAGGAGGCATCCGAATACTAGAACCATAAAAAAAATAATGATAATAATAGCGCACTAGTAGAAAAGAAAGCCTGATTTTAACGAAACAGCGTGAAGAACTTTGTGATTGGCTGTATGTGGGATATTGATCCACAGATGCATGTGAACATGAAATTTTGTGATTGTGAAATATGGTAGGGCTAAGCGTTTTGTTATATAAGTCAAAGGAAAGCTAACAATGAACACAAATCAAAGACAGCCCAAGTTTTCAATTTAAGTATACAACCTATAAAAGAAATTATTTCGCTTTTATTCATTTTGAAGCTGTTGAAATCGTGTGGAATGTACTTTGAAAACTTCTTTTGCGATAGTTTCATTACTTCATTTTAAAATAAGAACAAAGTAACGGGCAAATAAATACTTTAAGGGAGAAGTGCTCAATTCGGTAACATGAAACATAATCGGACCACTAAATTTCCATCTTACTATTCTTGTGAAACAACTCTGTACCTAACTAGTAAATATTGAGCTTCCTTGATCACACAAACAGAATCATTGAAACTTCAAAAGTTTATCATTTCTATTTCATGTAAACAAGTGTACATGAATCATTGAAATATTTAAGAAGATGTATTCAATCAAACTGTTTTTAATAATTTGGGTTGAGATAAATTTTTAGATTATGTGGATGTTTTTTGTAAAAAAATATTAGTCTATGAAGCACGAACGTTATTATCCAAAAAGAATAGAATATGATAAGTTTTTGAGGTAATAGAATAGTTCTTCCACTTTGTCCCCTTGATGGGTACACATTATAATAGGATTCTTCACCTTCCACTAAGTACATATGCAAAAAGGTGAACATATTTATAGACTATAAATTAAGTAAAAATAGAAAATTTTGGTGTGGATTCCACTTCCAAATTACAGTTACATCATCATCACTTAAATACCATATCCACTCCTTTTTCTTATATCTTTACACAAACTCTCATCATCAATTTGATGGGCTTGTCTTTAGAATTTAGCAAGAAAAAGAGTTAATTATAGGCCCAATAAACATTAGATGGGCCTAACAAGGGAGTAGAATGTTCTGAACACAGTAGGAGGAATTTGCAGAGGGCACAGCGTAAGGCTTTGGATGTTCTAAACACACTAGGGCTCTCCAACTCTGTGCTCACTGCTCAGGCTCACTGAGAGACGCAATCGTGTTGACACCTGGATCAAATACATTGGTATGGTTGCAACGGTTGTTATATTGTATCTGTTCATAAAATGGACACGCTAAACACTTAGTTACACGGAATGTATGTAGAGAGTGGTGGTATATAACTTGATCTTACTTCTTGCGTTTCGTTTATGACTCTTACAAGAAATTTCCAGCATCTGATATATATATATATATATATAGTTCAACGAGTTTGAGATGTAGTAAATGCCTACAAATATGTTTATTTGTAATCTTATTAAAATAATAATGGGTGTTTTAGCATTTTTTTGCAAGTTAATGGTATATTTACAAATAATTAAAACTATGAGGGTTTAGATGAAAAGTTTCTTTAAAAAATCCAGACATTGACACGTGACGAGCATTGTCTTAAAAAGACACATGTGGCGTAGACTTGTTCGGTCTTCCTTTTCTATTCAACCGCTTCACGCATCTGCTCTGAGTCTGTGATTCATTGGGGGCGTAATGGCGGAGACATCTGCGCTTCTCTTCTCTCACCTCACCATCTCTCGCATCTCCGCCGCTTCTTCTTCTCGATTCTCTCTTCTTTCTCGCGCTGCTCGGCCTTCTCGTTCGGCTCGATTTGCAGCTAAGGCATCGCATTACGGTAGCTTCTCCGATGACGATGCTTTCTTCCCTTGGTCCGATGGAAATAACGGTACTGCTGATCTATTGTTCTTTACTCCAAAATTGTGTGATATTTAAAGTTTAGATTACATGATCTTGATCAAAGTATGATGGTCTCTCCGTGCTCTGTTTTTCTAATTTCGATCATGCGTAATTTGATATACAGGATGTGTTTGATTTGATCATTCTTGAGCGTAGATCGAACCAGTGTAGCTTCTTGGAATTGTTTAAACGATTGTGTTTGTATGTTTTTTTTTTTAACAGGCATTGAATGGGTTCATGAAGAAAGAATCACACTTTTCACCTCTGATGGGCTGGTTCAGATTGGTGGCAACATGGTTCCTCGTCGCATCAAATCATCTAATGTATGCACATTTTCATTTCTTTTAACTTTTGGCTTCTTAGATAGTCAAAAGGTAGAGACTTTGGTTAACAATTGTTTGAGATCGTCACTGTGACTCATAGAGGAAGTAGTTACAGTACTACCCTTTTGTTTCAATTTGCTTTTTTCCTAATAATGTTTTCTTGATGGTGGGAATTGATTCATATGCTTTGTGACTGAAGAAAAATGGGAGGTCCAAGAAACTTCCAAAGTTTCAGGAAAGTTCCTACATGGATCCAGCCCAAGGACTATGCCTTGGAGCCCTTTTCGACATCGCAGCTACAAACGTATGCAATACATTCCCTTTCTTGGTTAGTTAAACACTATGATCACAACATGTATTTTATCCCACTCTTTTAAAATGTCAGGGACTTGATATGGGAAGAAGACTCTGTATCTATGGATTCTGTCGCTCCGTTGAGATGCTTAGTGATGTTGTTGAAGACACTGTCTTAGAATATGGTGGAGAGGTACAACACTCTCTTATCTCCCAACATTTTTTTCTCACTCAAGTCTTAAGTAACTCCTTTTACTTTTGTGGTGAAGGTTGTTGCTGCAGAGAAAGAGAGCAAAGGGGGTTTACAAGAGAAGTTAAAAATGTCAGTGGCGGTGCCATATCTCTGGGGAGTTCCTCCCACTGCAGAAAGGCTTCACCTTGCTGTTCGAACAGGTGGAGGCATTGTTGACAAAGTTTACTGGCAATGGGATTTCTTGTGATTCATGAACGTTCTACAATAATGGTGCTCTAACTTCACAATTCTCAAGTGTTTATAAGTCATTCATTGTACAGAACCCTTTACACTTTGGTATAAATTCCCTAATTGTATTCAACTACAGATTCGGTGGGGATAATCTGGTTTCAAGTCTTTATTTTAATCAATTTAATAAATGGTAGCTAAATAAATGATTTTAACATCTATTATACGCGACAACATGTATTTAAAATAAGTTTGTTTTTAAAAAAAAAAACATAAGTTTTGTTTTTTTTTCAATATATATTTTTAAAAACTTCTAATTGAGTAAGTCAACTTCATGATTAATAGAGATAGCCGTTAGTCTAATGCATATCAGACAATTTACCCAAACCTTTGAACATATTGAACAAGATTCTGCTGTAGAAAAAGTGTTATTGCATTTCTGTTTAAAATGTCAAAATGATCATTTTTCCTGGACTGTCTTATTATACAGTCTAAAATACACATGATCACTGCAATAAAATCACAGTTTAAAATTCTCCTTAACAAATCTAGTTCTTGCATTTACTATAGGATTTTTACTTTAAACTTGTATTAATACTCTTATGCAACTAGTTGAGCTAAGCTAGCTGTTTGTCAACAAATTCCTCAAGATTTGGTCATATTAGACATCATGGCAATAGTCATAGCATTGATTTTCATTATGTCAAAATCATTGTTGTTCATCTAATTTATCTTCCAAATATGAATTGTACGCAAATAAACTCATAAACAACTAACTTGAAATGCCAATAAACAAAAAATGAGGTGAAATTGTCAAAATTTATGTATCTGAATTTTTGTAAAGAAACTCAATTACACTTACATAACTCATGGCAGCACATGATTTAGCTTATTCGAATGTTGACTTGATGAACTATTTATCAAAAGCAATTTCAATGAAAAAAAGTAATTTAAGCCAAAATGTCAGGATCTTGAATATACTCACATGGTAACTAGTTTAGCTGAACCATGTCCAACCACATAAAACAAAAAAATTTCTCATTTTTGGTTACCCACTGCAACTCTTCTGTCAAAATGGTAAAGTTAGAAAAAATTACTAACCTTTAACAACACTGTTCTATTTAAAGATCGGACACACTCAATCGTTTCAAAGGATAAATCAATGTTTTCAAATTATAAATCATTCAATAGTTGATAATTAATTACCTCTGAAAGATGTGTGTGTGAGATTTAACTGGATTTGGCAATGCATATACAAACCGGTTTTAATACTCCAAATTCAAATAGATCTATCCAAAGGGGTTTCCATGACATATAGAGATTGAATGAACAAAATAACAGAAAAATAACTACAAAAGAAATGTTTAATAATAGTGTACTACCTTGCTTGAACTTAATAAAAGTTCAGTTGAGATATCCCTGCACAAAGTTTGTTAATCAAAATAATATATGTGAAAAACAAAAGAAAAACTATTTTATTTACTCAATTTTAAAAATTACCTTTTGTTCATTTAGTTTAGAACTGTGGACCATGATAACTCTGATTAATCTATTTTCTCCCCCAGCAAGAATGTAATCCTTAGATTTGTAATACTTACATACTATTGATGCCTAAGAGACATCATAAAATGAATCATTAGCCTAATATAAACAAGGCAATGGTAAGAAATTCAAGCATAATAGAAGTTTAAAGATAGGATAAAATAAATTGATAAATTGCATATACCAGAATCCAAATAACTTCCACTCTTTTTATAGTGTGAGAGCATGTTGTATTATCTTTAACCAATTCATAATAAGTAACTTACAAACAAAACATATATAAATTAAAAATGCATCCAATGAATGATATTACAAAAAAGAAACTGAAAACCCAAGATACTCATTTACCATATTTCCTCCAACAATGTCAAATTGATCAAAGTTCATGCTCATAGTATTAGCTGACACTGCAGCTAATTTACGGAGTTGGTGATGTTTTCCAAAAACCATAATGAGTCTCGTCGAATGGATCTATCGGCTGCGTTAAAGCCTTCGTTATCCTATTAAGTTCATAGCAAATTTATTCGGGAAGATGATTTATAAATATGAACAATAGCATTGTTGCATATAATTATTTAATGTATAAACTTACTTTTCCATCAAACCTAACATAAAAAAAACAAATAATAGAGGAACGATAACAAACATGCTAGTGAAAATCGGTGGAAAACATGATATACATATATATGATTTATAGCTAATTTAGTTAAAAACATGCATATGTTATATGGTATATATGAATAAATAATGGTACAAGCATGAAAATAAATAAGCAAATCCTTATACATCTAGGGTTCCTGAGTCTATATGTGATTCTTACTCTTTTGAATCTGAGAAAATTCAAAGATTATCTCTAACATAATCAACAAGATCCACGCAAACACGAAAAACATGACTAAATCAAAGAACCCTAAATCTATGCTCGATTTCGCAATATAAATACATAGCTACACACTTTACTTCTCAAATCAATAAACTCGCTTAAAACTGATCGCAGCCACTAACTTAATAGTAACACACTTAAATTCATAAACCTAATAGCAGCTACACACTTTACTTCTCAAGTCAATAAACTCGATTAAAATTAATCACAACCACTAACTTATTAATAACACACTTAAATTCATATACCTAATAGCAGTTGCTTTATATAGATAGCACACTCACTTAATAGCGTTCACTGCTAGTCACAAAATGGATGTGTGATAGTAGTTACTACCTCCGTTCCCGAAAATAAGATTTTATAGAGTATTCATGTTTATTAAGAATATAATTAATGTTTACAATTTACCTTTTCTTTTTTATTTTTATACATTTTTCAATATCTATCTACCAATAAAATTTTAATAACTCAAATATTCTCAATTAATGTTTCTCAAAAGCATACAAAAGTACCTTAACAATATAAAAAGTCTTTTTTTGTGGAACAAAATTTTTTCTTAGAAAATCTTACTTTGAGGAACGGAGGTAGTATCAACTTACGAAGCATATGTGTTTTAAGCTCTATAACACGGTTATAACTTATATGAATATATTACAGTAGACAGTTCCAGTTGTAATTAAGTAATCTAAATTAAAAATATATAATATGTGCATTGCGACAAGTTCTTATATATAGATATACTACAAATTACTAACCTAATTGTTGCACTGGAGTTTACCCGAAGACATTTCTCAGAGACTTCATGAAACGTCGAAATCTATCTATAATAATATTTTTTATTAAATGAATTAATAGTAAATAAAGAGGTCTTTTAGTAACAACATATAATAGGCCTCGCTATCACAATGTTTCACCAATCTTGTGAATGTAAACGTGTAATGTAAAATCTCTTTAAGATGTTAACCCTTACAATTATGAATTATTTATAGTTATGTAATTATCCGGTATAGACATTCAATCTGTGTATTATAGATTTATACCTAGACGATAAACAATGTACTTCCTCCTCGCCTGAATGTTTTTCGTCTTTGAAACTCGAAATGTATCTCTCTTTCTTTGTTACATTATAAACTCTCACTGTTTAATGAACCTCTTTGTTCTTAGTGAGTTTTTAAGTTACTGGACTATGTTTACTGATTTTTTCTCACATCTTTGTATTTATTTTCTTCACCTGCTACCACAACCATTTTTCTTGTTTTATTTTTACTTCATTCTTTTTTTTGCCGACTACTGATATTTTATTTAAAAGGCCAAACTCAACTGGATCCAGCTCGCCAAAGACTACAAACAGAAACCCACGTATAGGCCCATACAACTATTACCAACTAAAAAAAACAAAGCCTAAAAGCAAACCCGAACATAAAACAAGAAGGCCAAACGGCCACGACTAAACCACGTGTTAACACCTCGACAATGAGGGAACACGTGTCATCTTATCCCATCTCGTCCCCACCGCCAACGAAACCAAGTGGCGCCTCGCCGGAAACCACCGGAATCCACTGCATCTTCCACGGCTGTGCTCCTTTTTGCAGAGAGCTTCTAAGCGACCATCGTCGCGGGCTCATCCAGAGCAACCAAGCCACCAAACATATCGAAGATGTCTCGAACTTCCTTCCCGATAAACTTCCTCGCCTTGGCTTCAATTTTGGAAAGCATCCATCGATCTGTTCGAGGTCTCATCCAAAAGCCGCGTCGAGAAGTCTCTGAACCACAAAATTCCCATCCTGACCACACCGATTGAAAAACCCTAAGGCCGGAGACGCAAGGCTGTGAACGCCTCTACTTCCCGGAGTCATAGCCGGCAATGAACGGATCTGACGAAGCCTCCTCATCCCGGAATCAAGAAAACGAAGGAGAGATACCGATCTCACTTCCTTCATTACATACTTGCGGAGCAAAAGAAAAATAAAATTAGAGAGCAGAAGCCGGACCGACGGTGGCTGTGGGAGCCCACCCGTCGGCCGGAAAAGCAAATCACGGCAAGGGTTTTTTTTTCTAGAGAGAAGGCAGAGCACCTAGAGAGAGATTGTTTTATTCTCCTCTTGTTGTGATGCTATATTTTTACTTCATTTATATATACGTAACGTCTTAACATTTAAATATATTAAGAGGTAAAAAGCTTGAAAAGAACGTGAAACATGCATGTGTACTAGTTTATATTATAATACGTTTTTTTGTTTTTTTATTTGAATAGCACCATCACTAACTAACACATAGCTACGGAAACAAGAAAAATGATCCGGGCCGGAGTTATACACTATGATTGATCCAATTGCGATGTCGAAATCGGGTTGGTTCATCTCACCAACCACACCCATACCACCAACGACGACGGGGTTGGTGAGAGATTATAAGTCGCTACATCTCACCGTCCATTTCCTCTCAATACAAGATCAACGTCCTTAAAATCATTTCACTACTGTACACCCAAAAACACGTGATCGCAACCTCGCCAACGATATAAACCGAAGGTGAAGGGTAGCACGATAAGAGCGGGCAAACACATATATACAGAGCGAGTAGAAACTCCGAGTCACGCGGCGAGTTTATCTCCTCCTCTCACTCACCCTTTATTATCTCGATAAATTAAACTTAGATCCTTCTCTCATTACTCTCTCGTTTCTCTTTGCTCTTTTACAGATATCGAATCCATATCTACTTCTTCGTCTAACAGGTTTGTTTTCTTTGATTCAACTATATAATGAATTGTTGCTCTTTCTTCGATTAGATCTGTTCATTGCGTTGGTTGCTTGTTTGTTATGTACGGTAATCACTCGTTCGCGATTCAGAATTATGGTGTTTGTGTTGATAAATCTCTTCATATCGACCTATATATGTTTAATATCCGGAAACGCTCAAAACTCTAAAAAAAATCTACAGCAAACTGATAAGAAAAGTCTCCAAATTTGTGTTATTATTTAAAAGATCTGATAAAATACTAACCAAACTACAGAAAATATTCAAAATAACAAAATAAATATTTAGAAAACTATCAGATTCTCCTTAAAATACAGTGTTTTTTTCTTAAAAGTAACTTTAACATTTTCTCTTTATTTTTTTTTTTGAAACTGGCTTTAAATTTTAACATTTTCTTGATACACAAAAAAAAATCATTTTACGTCCATTATAAATTATACTTATTGCAAATTACATTGTTCTTATAAATAATATTCTTTTAAATTATACATACTAACTTGTCATATAGTTTAATTTATAAAAGCATAAAAATATTTCAATTATTTTTAATGTGTGTAAAATGTTAAAATGTCATTTTCTAAGAAACATATTTTAAATTATTTGAATATTATCAATTCAGATAGGATACTACCTGTAATTCAAAGTATCTAATCTTTTTATTTAAAAAATAATTCAGATCAAATTCAAAATTTTGAAGTCAAAATTAAGTACAAAGAAACTAGAAGCTCTAGACTTTTTGAAAAAAAAAAATTCTGCTGTTTGGCTTATTTGTTTAGATTCGGAATAATAATTAGTGTTTTTTATCAAAAGAATAACAAATTTTTATTATTTCATTTTCAAATTTACAGAAATGGAAACTTTCCTATTCACATCTGAATCAGTCAACGAGGGACACCCCGACAAGCTCTGCGACCAAGTCTCCGACGCCATCCTCGACGCATGCCTAGAGCAAGACCCCGAAAGCAAAGTAGCATGCGAGACATGCACCAAGACAAACATGGTCATGGTCTTCGGCGAGATCACGACCTCCGCTAAAGTAGACTACGAAAAGATCGTCAGAACGACTTGCAGAGAGATCGGTTTCATCTCCGCTGACGTTGGCCTCGACGCGGACAAATGCAACGTCCTGGTCAACATCGAGCAGCAGAGCCCCGACATCGCTCAGGGAGTACACGGTCATTTGACCAAGAAGCCCGAAGAGATCGGAGCTGGTGATCAGGGACATATGTTCGGGTACGCTACAGATGAGACTCCTGAGCTTATGCCGTTGACTCACGTGCTCGCAACCAAGCTCGGTGCTAAGCTTACTGAGGTGAGGAAGAACAAGACTTGTCCCTGGTTGAGGCCTGATGGTAAGACGCAGGTTACTGTTGAGTACAAGAACGATGGTGGTGCCATGATTCCTATCCGTGTCCACACGGTTCTCATCTCTACTCAGCATGATGAGACAGTGACCAACGATGAGATCGCCAAGGACTTGAAGCAGCATGTGATCAAGCCGGTGATTCCCGCTAAGTATCTTGATGACAAAACCATATTCCACTTGAACCCGTCAGGTCGGTTTGTCATCGGAGGGCCTCACGGTGATGCTGGACTCACCGGGAGGAAGATCATCATCGACACGTACGGCGGCTGGGGTGCTCACGGTGGAGGTGCTTTCTCCGGGAAAGATCCGACCAAGGTTGATAGAAGCGGTGCTTACATCGTTAGGCAGGCTGCGAAGAGCGTGGTTGCAGCGGGGCTTGCGCGCCGCTGCATTGTCCAGGTGTCGTACGCCATTGGTGTGCCTGAGCCGCTCTCCGTGTTTGTTGACACGTACAAGACTGGGACTATCCCGGACAAGGATATCCTTGTGTTGATCAAGGAGGCTTTTGACTTTAGGCCAGGGATGATGGCTATTAACCTTGACTTGAAGAGAGGAGGTAACTTCAGGTTCCAGAAAACGGCAGCGTATGGTCATTTCGGGCGTGAAGATCCTGATTTCACTTGGGAGGTGATCAAGCCACTCAAGCCAAAGGCCTAGGCGAAACAAAGAGGTGGCAATAGCAAGAACTGAGTTGTTGAGACACCGTCTCTCTCTCTCTCCCACTACTACTACTGGGAACTTATCATTAAACCTATTATATTATTGCAAAAGATTTGAATAATCCCCATACATTCACATTTTGTTTTTGCTGCCACTGGAGTTCGAACACAAGGCCATTGGTGTTGAACTTTGAGTTTTCATGTTTTTTTTTATTTCCTGCCTTTTTTCTTCTTCTTAGCCTCTTGTATTGTAATTTTGATTGTCAAGAAATACATCTTTGTGGTGTTAAATATTACAGTTATATGCAAACTGAACTTGGAAGAAAAACAGAGAGAAACCGAAATGAACAAAAGTATCAGAACCTTTCTTCTCCAGCATCATAGTACATGTCAAATACTTGGTTCCCATCTTGTTAGATTTACTTCCCCCATGTGGGGTTCGGTTTAGTATTCGATTAGGGTTTTAGAGTTTTATGGACTTCGAGATTTAGGAGATATATGGGGTAGCCAAATTACCTAACCTAGTAAAGGTAACTTTGAAAAAATAAAAATCTTCATGAAAGTTATATCTTCAACGGCTATGTATTATGAATGCTTTTAGCTTCATATATCTTGTTTTATAAATATATTGGGCCTTTATTAGCCTTGTAGATCATGAGCCAACGAACCAATATGCCCTGCCTGAGAGATAGATCTCAAAGGTCAAACTTTGAAATTATTGGGATGATTCACAAAAAAGAAAACGACAGCATTTTAGTAGGCATCTACTTTCTTCAGTTGCGCCAATGGGCTTCTTTTACTTAGTCTGAACGGTGCTTAAGATTCATTGCCCAAGGACAAGGATTATGTAGTAATCTACCATTAACCAACACTAGTAATATTATAATTATCTAGGTAACAGTCTAGCTGATATTTTTCACTGGGAAAGGTCCAATTACTTATAAGATGTCACAAAAATGACAGATAAACATCATTGTCTCATTAAAACTATAATTTCATGTAGAATTCAGTGGTGTGTGGATTGGCAAAGTAATTTTCACCTTTGGTGGTGGCATTAGACTTAAATAAATTATGCATATATGTCTTGAAATTGAAAGTGTGCATGCTTTTTTTACTGTTTCCGTGAGAAGTTTTAGCTTTGGGTTTAGGCTTTCAGTGTTGTGATATGTAGGTTTTCGTAGGTCTACAGCGGGTTCGCTAATTGTTGTTTTGAATATTTACGTTATACTTTCTTCTTTTCTGAATCTTCTTGATGTCACTTTGTTTCTTCAAATAAATTTACTTGAATGAGGCCTTTTGTAATCAAGTACATAAGCAGTCTTTATTCTTTTGGCTCAATATCCCACTATGATTAAATAGTTGAACAAAGACAACTGAAAAAAGAAAATTGAAAAAGCAAGTCTGTGGAACTTTTTTTCAAAAAAAAAAAAATGTCTGTGGAACTTGTGATTTGTAAAAGTAAACAGGCTAGTAGCAATAGCATGATGCTACCATGTACTATAAGAGTTTAATATTGTAAATTTTACCTTTACCAGTTGCATTTTGAACGATTTGGATAGGCAGGCAAGACTTTTCACTCCTAGTCCTACTTGCTCATTTCTATAAATATCTTCCTATTATTTCATATTAACTTGCAGAAATCTAAAAAGAAATCAAATGTAATATTAAAACTGTTCACTAAAAAACAAAACCAACTTTATATATGGTTTGTCATATCAAACTTTAATTTGCAACTATTAATACTACAAAGTTATTCATGTGGAAATTTTTACTTATGCATGAATAGGAAGACCACAAACTAAGAGTTTAAGCAGTGTCTGACCTAAAAGATGTTCCCAAAAATATCAAAATATTAGTTAGGAAAAGAAAAATAAAATAAAAAGGGTCATGGCAAGTCTCTGGTAACTAATAGCCTGGTATATATGGGTTCGTTAATCAAGTTTTACAAAAATTGCCAGTAACTTTCTATATATTATAAACACATTCAGAATTTTATAGATTTTAAGGGTGTCATGTGACACCCTATATTATTCAGTGGGTCGTCTGCCCCTGGGGTTGAGTGTTGCTAATGATGTTCTCGTCTCTTTGATGGAAAGAGACAGAATTATAAATATGCTTGTTGAGTTGTATAGAATTTGTAAATAGTTGTATCAAGTCTCTAGACTTAGAATGAATACTTAGCGTGTTGCCTTGTTCAACGTTTTGGTCTTTCGTAAGGATCTCTGTGACTGTAAAGTGTTCTGGAGTCCCTCTTACCACGCATAAACTGAGGGGTTAAGATTATCAGTATCTAATCCATTCCTCAGCAACATTTTAGTTTTGTGGACATTATTCTTTGGCTCAGCACAGCATGGCGTTTTCATGCAACCGATTACGACTTACGAGATTCAGAGAGAGTAGTTGATTGACTAGTAACAAACCTCATAAACCTCCGTGACCCGATATGGACACACCCATATATAACATGATGCATCATGCATGCAATGCAACCTGTCAACTATAAAAACGTCTGCGGTCTCAAGTCTTTCGTAACTATTTCATGGATTTAGAAAATATCTGAAACCTAAATTATTTTACCAAAAAAAAGTTGAAAAAGAAATTGTAAAATAGGTAACACCTCACACTCACAGCTCACATCGCTCTGGTAACAAAACAGTGTGCCCACGTATATGCAATTCTGTAGGATACCCTATTATTTAATTATCTAAGCCCTTAAAGTCCTCACTTCTAGGAGTAGACAATTCCAACTAAATACACATAAAATAACAAACAAAAAGCAGAAATAACAACGTGAAATCTAACACTTTGACTAGTCATTAATCATAGAATATTTATTCAACATTTTTTAATTAATATCATAAATACAATTAGGATTTAGTGGGGTTAGGTTCTAAAACGAGAAGATTCACACAAAACATGGCTAACGACGAAGTTAAAGCTCCTTTGACTCTCTCTCAATAAAAGCCAAACCTTGAGGAAAAAAATTGAAAACATTTTGAAGAAGAAGAAGAAAGACAAGAGAGATGGGTATCTTGTCGGAAGACGTTGTGATAATCAGACAGTCGGAGAAAGAAGGCGACCCGAGTGTAATCACCATCAACTGTCCCGACAAAACTGGTCTCGGTTGTGATCTCTGTCGTATCCTCCTCTTCTTCGGTCTCAACATTGTCCGAGGAGGTACAAAAAGGAACCAACGTTATGCTTTATTTTTGAAGTTTTCGAATATTCTTATTTGTGAACTGAATGTGTTCGATGAAATGCCTCTGTGTTAAAGATGTATCCACCGACGGAAGGTGGTGTTACTTGGTGTTCTGGGTGATTGGGAAACCGAACACGAGATGGAATCTGTTGAAGACGAGGCTTGTGGAGGCGAGTCCTTGTTTTGCTTGGGCTTTTGGTATCTCAAGATGTTACCTTTCTGACTCTGAGGCTCAGCCTCCTCCTGATCTTTACTTGTTGAAGCTAGCTTGCTCTGACCGGACAGGGCTTCTCTATGGTTAGCTTTCTCTATCTGTTTTAGGCTCTTGTGGATTCATGATTTGATATATGACTGTGTGTTAGTGTTCTGTATAATGTAGATGTCACTGAGGTTCTTTACAAGCTTGAGATTAGCATTGAGAAAGTGAAGATATCGACTACTCCTGATGGCAAAGTTATGGACTTGTTCTTTGTCACAGACACTAGGTATCACTCTCACCTATACTCCCTTCCACCGTTTTAAAATGATGTATGTTTTAGATTTTGTACACATATTAATAAAACATATTGAATTTCAGCGATAAATGAATATTTTTTTTGTGATTATCTATTTTCCATAATTTTAATCCAATAAGAATTCAATGAATACAATTTTTTTTTTTTGAAGTTTACAACTATTAGTTCATAAATAATGCATTGAAAATACGAAAAATATTTTTTTTTGAAACATTTTTTTCCTAAGACATGTATCTTAACGAGACAGAGTGAAGTATTATTTATAACATAACTCTGAAATGGATTGCTTATGTTAAGGTGTGTTCTGTTGTTTTTCTTGTGTCAGAGAGCTTTTAGGTACGCAGAAGAGGAGGGACGAAGTGTATGAGTACCTGAGAGATGCCATTGGAGATTCAATGATGAGCTATGACATTAAACTTGTTGGCTCAGAAGTCACAGCTCGCTCGCCTGCTTCTTCGTCCATTGCAGAAACGTTGTTCTCCTCGTTGGGAGAGCATCCAAGTGGGCAACAAACTTCAAACAGTGTGTCAATCGCAGTTGACAACACGTTAAGCCGAGCTCACACACTCATTCAAATCACTTGTCAAGAGCACAAAGGGCTTCTATATGATATCATGAGGACCTTCAAGGACTTCAATATCCAGGTTTGTTGCAGGATCTTTCTATGCTCAGAGTCTATGATATTTACTTTAATCTTGGTTTTTATGAGCAGATCTCATATGGGCGTTTTACAATCAAACGAGGAAAGAACTGTGAGATCGACTTGTTCATCGTTCAATCTGATGGTAGGAAGATTCTTGACTCGAGCAAGCAAGATGCATTGGTCTCTCGGTTAAGAGCAGAGCTGCAGCAGCCTCTGAGAGTGGTGATGATGAATAGAGGTCCTGATACTGAACTTTTGGTGACAAACCCTGTTGAGTTATCAGGAAAAGGACGGCCACAGGTCTTCCACGACATTGCACTTGCCCTCAAGAAGATCAACACCTGCATCTTCTCGGTATGTATAATCACATCTCATACCAACAACAAACCTGTTTGATCATCTAATGAATGTGTGTTTAATAGGCTGAGATTGGGAGACACTTGACGGGAGACAGAGAATGGGAGGTGTACAAAGTGTTGATCAACGAAGAGGACAGCTTACCGGTCTCGAGAAGGAAGATAGAAGAACAAGTGTGGAGTACTTTGATGGGTTGGGAGTGAGACTTTAAGAAACTCAGGACCATTAGCTGACCTCAGGCACTTAGCAAAAGAGTAAATGACTGTAAGATTATGACTTTATGATGGCAATGAGTGAGTCTATGTAGATTAAGATGCTACGGAGGTAATTAATCTGATAAAACGGGTTTTCTATAACGTTGCAAATGTGTAAATATGGTTGGATTGTGCTTTTATATGTTACTGAGAGAGATAGATTTGTGTAAGTTTTGTAAATGAGAGTTTGTTCTGTAGAAAGGGGAAGGTCAGTTAAAGTCTTTGTACGTGTATTGTTGTGCTGAGAGATCTTTGTCATATATATAAATGAAAATGGTCTTTGAGGCAACTTTTTGTGTCTTCTATTTAATGGGCCAAGTTTAACCCCAATAGTTAGAGTGGCAATTCCGTAATTAAATGCATAATGAGGGGTAAGATATTCAGGGGTTATATATGTATTGACCACCAAGAGTTAACAAACATATCATGTCTTTTCCATTATACTGTATTTGCTTTTGTATAAGCTCATTGGTAAATTTTAGCCAATTTTATAAGCTATAACAAAGCCCAAACCTTTATTTCAGTTTTGTTATTTAGTTTGTCTTAAGTTTAAAACATGTTTAATTTGATTTTTGCTTTAGATTTAAACGGTTTCATGCTGTTTTATTCAATTTCAAGCCATATATAAAAAAATTACAAAAAGTGAATCACATTGGAAAATGAAATAAATCATAAAATTTCCAAAACAATTGTTTAGCTGAAAATTCAAATAATTCTTAAATTGATTTGCTGAACAAATATCAACAAATATTTTCAAGTTTTATGAAGAAATCACTCAAGAGTACATTATGCTGAAAATGTTCAACACTTTTACAACATTATTTGAAACAACCACACATTTAGTGGACCTTACAACTACATACACATATACAATAAATACATACAACATATTCATATTTAGAACTCTAGTGGGTAGAATCCCTATTGGAGATGGTCTTAGTACTAATGGCCATTTACATTTAGATATATTTATATTTTCAATACTTTTTGTTTTAGAAAATATTTTGTTGTAATCATTGTATCATTAGTTGAACTGATGTTAATGAAATAATAAGCACGAGGCTCAAAATTCGTAGCATGTTTAGTTTTCTTCCACTGCATAATATTGTAGTATCAATATTTTTTTATCAACTTTATAATTCTTGGTTTTTCTTTTATATGATTAGCTGCATATTGGTGAATCTAATGTTGATTTTTTCTTATATTTTTTGTTACATATATTTTAAACTAGGGGTTTGCCGGCGCTACGCGCCGGTTTTGTTAATATTGTTCTGATTTGATTATGGTTTTACAATCTAAAACATTTTTCAACAGTATTTTAGAAAGCAAAATATATATATGATCATATGAAATTTATTAGTTTCATTATAGTCTTTACAAAGTTACTATGAAAAAGATTTAAGTTTAAATATATGCATGACAATTTGAG
>OVBX01001390.1:1481-26364 GCA_900406325.1 Erucastrum elatum | reverse complement strand
ATATATATATATATATATATATATATAAAGACTTCAAAGTGTGCTATCACCTGAAATCATCTGCATCGGCTATTCGCTGAACTCTCCATTTTTTGATGGGCCATTTTGACAGTATGGCATTGCCATACTCAGGCGCCCAGCTTTCTGCAAACACATAGTGCATACCTAAAGCAGAAGCCAAATATGACAACGGCTTCATAAGTGTTTCTTCCTCTGCTTTTACATCTTGCAAAGCCAATATGTCTGCATTCAACTCTCCTAGCAACTCGGCTATACTTCTTCTGCTGTTGTATCCGTTAAAGCTTTCCTGATCCCACCAACAAGAGGGAAGACACACGGGTGATCTCATCGAGTTACTTCCTCTGTTTTCCTTCCCCTCGTTATCGTCTTCCTCTCCCTCCACCATGCTTAGAAAGCTGTAGCTCTGTGCTAAAGATATCTCGTTCTCTGGGAGGTTAATACAAACCCTTGGTTTCTTGACTGCAGATGAGTGTAACGGAGACTGCTTCAGAATCCCTTTTGGAGAGGGAGTTCTAATATGATCAAGCAAAGTTGTTTCCTCCATGTTTTGCACGACGGGTGCAAGTGAGAACATTGCCACGTTAAACGTTGCAACACGAATATGTCTTTTGGAGTTTGATCTCAGATGGATTGAAGAAACTTCTGTTTCAAGGCTCTCTGTTCTTTGAGCTCTCCACCTTGCTTTCCTTAACCTCCTGACGATAAGTCTAGCCTTCACCCGTTTCTTGATGACCCATCTAAGTCTTGAGAAAAGGAAACGAAGCTTCCTTCTAAACACACACAACATGTAATCTCTCAAACCTTTTTTAGATTTTTTTTTAACAAAGACACAAACTTTTCATCAGACAATTAAACAGTAAGACACTATAATATATGATGAATGAAGAGATGAGACTGTAAAGCAGGAAGTGTTTATGAAGAGAAGCGATGAGCTTTCAACTGCTACAGGTTTGGTAGAGAATAGATAATTCACTCAGTTTTGTTGAGCGTCTCACATCTAAAAATGTCAAAACCTGCTACAAGAAAAGAGCAGCAAGAAACCAAAACCTCACCAGTTCATCAACCTTCTCCACAAAATTCTCTCAAGTAGGTTAAACAGAAAACTGAAAAAAAATACTATATTTTATACAACCAGATGACTTTCTTGGAACTATGAGTTTACTTTAAACTGTGTATTAATGTATATGTTTATAAGTACCATCAGATTTTGTGGTTAAAAAAGTATGTTTAAACAAGGATATTAGTTGACTTTATCAAACAAATTACCAACCCTGGGACCAAAACATTTTCCAATTAGCTTCACATTTATTGAATGATTTTGCCACATAGAAAACCTTAATGAAAATTGATATTTTCTATTATTACAAAAAAAAATACTAACCAGAAAAGCATATTACTGTCCAAAACTTGTAAGAAGCAGGTAGAAAGATGAGAATGAACATCAGAAAACATGACGAGCCCATTGGAACATGAACTTAAACGTGTACGAAGCAACTAGAAATAAATAACCATTGAAACATGAACTTACATACGTTCCTGATTAAGCTGGTCAATAATCAATATTTTATCATAAATTACAACAAAAGGCCTAAGATATCCCAAAGTTTTGAAACAAGAGGTCTCTTCTTTTCCAAGGTAAAAGAAACACTAACTTTCATATACACCAGAACCGGAAAACTGAACCGCAACTCTTACGCCTTGCTCTCATCTCTTCTACCTTGGCTTAAGATAAGAGGTAGTCTTAATATAAATGTTTAATGTTCTTTCAAAAATATATTGAACTGAAAGAATCAGTGATAATATTTAGGCAAACAAGTATTCGGACAAGAGTGCGGTTGAGATTACACCGATTAAACACAAAACTGACGCAAAATCTGCAAACTTGTTTGATGAGCCTGAGAAGAAGTAAATCTTGTGGCTACTGCTCTCTCCTCTGAATCCTCTAACAATCATAGCCTGCACAGAAGCATAAATCAAACCAGTTCATATAAACAGAGAGTTCCTCTTTGAGCTTCAGACAAAGATGATCAATGCTACAAGCTAACAGAAACCTATTGTTCACCTGCGATATTTGCTCGGCATGGCGGAATATATTCTTGAAGATCCGGCGTATGAAAGAAGCGAAAACTACAAAAAGAAGTCACTTGTAAGATGAGTTTCAGATAAGGAGATAGAAGAAACATAGATTCTTACTATCGAGTGTCTCCAGAACAGTAAGTTGCTTCCAGTCTACTCTTCTGGATACAATTCCAAGAGCAACACTTCGGACCTTGAATGTAATAACAAACGTTAATACGGTTACAGAATGTGAAGCCAGGAGATGTATACAGAGAACAAAAGTTGAAAAGTATTCTTCACCTCGTCAAAAACCAAATTAATGAACCGCAGTGAAAGCAGGAGAGTGAGGATGATTTCACCAACAGGGACACCTATATATGTCAACGGGAACAAGAACCAACGTAGAGCTAGCGCAAGTTGCTCCGGTGTGGTGGTTGCAAGGCAAATGCTAGCACTTTGGAAGATCTGTCACAAGAATCAAAACGTTCCTCATTAGGTGATCTAGGGGGAAACCGTCAGAAGTAGCAAACCGAAGACTTACAATAAAGGTTAAGCATGCAGCTGTGCTTCCAACAGACAAGCCTTTCCTAGTGAACTGTAATGGTCCGAGCTTCAGCAACATATACGAATAACCACTCAAAGACATGGGAAGATCAGGCAAGCAAGTGAGTGAAGACGGTGGGGTTCTTGATTGAAGCATTGGGGGTGCACCATCTGAACCTAGCCCCAGGGTTATGAAGAGGATGCCGGAAAGGAGTGAAACTCTCGCCAATTGATCCTTACATGAAGAAAGTTAAGAAACTAAGATAGATAACACAAGACAGAAAATTCAATTTTACATCTACCAGAACTATTCATGACAACATTCTAGTCACCAAAAGCCAAAAGAAAACTAAAGAATTTGAGGAAAAAAAAAGGAAGAAACAGAGACCTTGTGAGAGAGAGAGAGAGAAAGGACTCACCATCCAAACTTGTCTTGGGAGGACAGAGATAGACAAAAGAGCAGTACATACAACAAGTCCCAAACGCACAACAATATTTGCTCTTGCTGGGAGAACTACCAGAGTTAATAGCCATACCTGAAACATTTGCAAATACCATAGTAATCAACTTTATATCCAAACTATGAATGGGTCTGAAACAAAACCATACCACATTTTTTAAACAACTTAGTGCTGATAAGATTAAGAAGTAAAAGCTTGAATCTTTAGTATGAAATTTGACAAAGTCAAGAACTTCTAATCACCAATTTGATTCTTGGATCCACAGAGTGCAAGAACGTCACAGGGGTCGATATGAACTGTCCAATTGGACTTCCCGTCGCGCTCGAAATCAATCTGAATACATTCTCAGCACCGATTCCCGGAATCGGTAACCGGTTCACCCAATTCCCGGTTTTCCCACCATCTCCGTCGACTGTGGCGGCTCTAACCCATAAAACTCTTTTCTCCGCCGGAGTCGAATTAATCCGGAGAGGGAGCTGGAGCTTAGGGTTTGCGAAGTTCCGGCCGATGATTGGAGCACGAATTGGAAGTTTGGGGGTTAGGGTTACGGGGAGATTGGAGAGATTCATGAGTGGAGATTGAAACCAGACATGCCCCTGGAGATTCGGTCCTGGCGGGAAGTTAATGTACTTTGTTGGTGGTGGAGAGAGACTGACTGTACTTCTACTATCTGTGAGACGTTTACACTAAAATTCGGTTTACTTCGGGTTTGTTTTTGTTATACCAGAATTTGGATTCCGGTTTGAGGTCAGAAATCAAATGGTGTCAGAAGAAAGACTCGTCAACTACGGTCTCAAAAAGTTATTAATGTTTATCCAATGTGACATGATCCTGTCGAATTTAGACCTTCACATGCTTCCATTCTTATTGGAAATTTACAAGGGAGTTTTAAATCAATAGCAAAAGCAGAACATGAGAGTATGTTCTACAATAATGGTAAAGATAACTTTTGAAATACACACAACCATAATGACCACAAGTCAGTTCACTTCACGTAAGGAAAGGTCTCGCTAACAAACAATGATCTAATATATATTACACAGATTTCACAATTTCCATTTACTTCTACCCCCATAGCTTGATTTGCTGATGTGTAGCTTCTTAAGTGTCTATGATTTTCAAAAAGAATGTTGGATTCGTTGTTTCTGTAGACACTAGCTTGTACTCCTCATCAGATACGCTACCACGCATCCTAAAATGGCGCCGGCCACAACCTGTAATTCAATCTCATAAACTTAAGCTCTATGATCTTAACATCAACAACAGATACTCCGGTTACTGATTACATGGACTTGAGTCCTAACTTTCTAGCTTATCTGATTCTAAAGATTATTAAAACAGAGTCCTTAAGGGAATATAATTAGAGTCTAATAAGGCACAAAATACCAGAACCTTCGATAGACATTGACTGTAAAAATGTCTAATAAATTTTGAAGGATGAAATAAAACTAAGTCATGCAAACCTGGATAGGAGTGTGGCCGAGCAGTTCACGCAAGGGTTTAACTGTAGATAACGGATGCTCTGGAGGGAACTCACAAACAATTTGATTCAGCAGCTGAGATTTACAATTCATACGAAATCTTTTAGCTATTTGGAAAGACAACAAAAAAAAGAGAAAGAGAAGATTAACAAGTTTTTTTAATGTGGATTTACCTCAGCTTGACGACCAGCATGAAGCCTAACCCCAGAGGCATCATACATTACCTGCAACCCCAAACATACCAAAGGTTGATCAAAGACATTGTTCACAAGGGAAAAGAAGCAAACAAACTCTTTTCTACATCATGTGAAATAAGATGTTACTTTCACTGCATTGTAAACTTAAAAAAGTGAAGTAGAGAGAAGTCTCACAACGCAAGCTAAGACAAGAGCGATGGCAAAAGCGGGTGCTCCAACACCTTCTTCAAAGCCAATGGAAAGAGCCAAGGCAGTGACAGTAGCAGAGTGAGATGAAGGCATTCCACCAGAACTAAACATACGTTTAGAGTCCCATCTCTTCTCTTTGTACCTACAAACAAACAAATCTAACACACATGTGAGAATGTTACTTGTGCTCATTTCGTCCCCCATCTAAGTTTCTTTAACTACAACAAAACATAAAGGAGCCAACTTTCAAGTGTTCTGTAACAAAATCACAAAGAGGGTAAACAAAAAAGTTGTTAAATTTCTACACAATCCTAAATCCTAATTAGAGCTGAAAGTCACACTAGCAATCGAAGAAAGTAATTATTCAAGAGAGAGCCAATGAGCCGGAAAAAACCAATCGTGATCGGACCAAACCAAAGTCAAGATTTAGAACCGGACCAATGAGTGAAAACTTTGAGGAACTGAGCAAGAGCCAATGCGAGAAACGCCGAGAAGATGGGAAGATTGTGAGGGAGCAGATTCTGCGACGGTGGAGAGGATCCGTACAACGCCCTACCGGCGTCCGCCACTGTCATCACCTCGTCCATTCGCTTCGCTTCCGATCTCTCTCGTTTCGATCAATTCTCAAAACAAACAAAAAAAAAGCTCAGATCTTTACGACAAATAAATCTTTTAAGCCTTTTGTACTTATATGAAGGAACAACTAATTATATTCTGTTAGACCAAAAAAAAAACAAATTATATTATGAGAGCAAATAATTTTTTCTTTTTTTATAACAACGACAAAAATGTATTTCATTTTATTTACTTTTGTATAATTCATTTTAATTATTCTTTAAAAGAAATTATAAATTATTACTGCGACCACAACATTTTATTTATTTATTCAGTACTACCTCCGTAGTAATGTTTTAGGAAATTATTTTTGTTCTAATTTAAATGGTATTTTTAAGTTTCTATGCAAAAAATAAATATAATTTGATGTTTTTGATTATTTATATTCAACTGTATAATTTTTATTGGTTGAATATATTTTTAATTATTATTATTTTTAGTCAAACAGGAAAAATTAAATAAAAGTTTGTGGTTTTTTAATCGATGTGTAAAAACCTTAAAATTCTCTCATTTTGAAACAGAGTAGATTAAGAAAAAAATTGTTCACCAAAATTTCACCATAAACATATTTTTCTATTGCTCTTTATCAATCAATTCTTCATCTATACATTGACTTCATAAAGAGATTTGATGATATGATTCAATTTAAAAAAAAAAAACTTCTTTTATAAACCTATAAAAATCATCCGTTAAAGAAACATAAAATAAACCCTCATCAAAAAAACTTGTTAATAAGTTTCAAAAGAGGAGCCACCACTAGTATGTCTCTTTGAGCTACGCTTAGTAGCCACTAAATCTGGCGTCTGATCAGGCCTCGGCTCTTCCACAACCATCTCATCCTTTACACTATCCGCCGCCTTAAACACCGGATGTACATACGCGTTTTGAAGAAACGTTTTCAAATTTAAGTTAGGTTCTTTCGTGCGTTCCAAGGTATCTTTAACCATTGCATCCTACAAACAAAAAAAGTCATCATCAAAACCAAAACACACAAAGAAAGGAGAAGAGACAGTAACTACTGACCTGTAATGGATATCTGACAAAGACTGGCTCATAACGTCCTTTGCAGAATCTGTGGAAGCCTATGGTTAACACAGGAAGTATGAAAAGCAATGGAGTCGAACGTGAGGCTCGTTTTGTGCTAAGTAAACCCATTAAAAGAAGCTGAGATACGATCAAAGCAATCACTACACGTCTATGAACATCAGGCCAGAACGCTCCAGCACTCTCATACTCTTGGTTATACACATTTATAATCTGCAAGCAACCAAACAAACAAAGCTCAGTTAGAGATCTTGGTTTCTTGAGCTTGGGATAGGGTTTAGGAAGCAAACCTGATGACGGTAAACAACATAAGCTAAGGCAAAGAAGACGAGGATGAAAGGAAGGAGAATAGGGCTAACAGCAGCGTAAACAAGACCAAGAATGAAGTAGAGTTGTATCTGCGGTTCACCAGTGTTGAACCCTATAGTTCCAGGATCCATTGCTTCTTCTCTATCTTTCTCAGTTTTCACAAGAAAGAAGTTCTTGAGATGATATATCACCAACGGCTTCAACCTTAGTATCTCTCCAGCAACACCAGCCCATCCGTCAACCATAATGTAGGTTATAAAGAAGGTGGCTTTCATCGGTATCGACACACCGATAGTCTTTGGGATCTCGGTGGCAGATTGGTTCAAGAAGCTGTTAAGCTGTTGAAGTGCAGTACCGGCAATAATGCTGCAGAGGAAAACGTTTATGAACTGGAACATGTAGTACCTACTCGCACATCTTCTCTCTAGTGAAGATTTACTTATGAAGCCTTCGAATTTCGACATGAACATCAGTATGCTAGGGAGGACAATGAGGAAGATCTTCAATGCTATACCGGGAAGGAAGCCTTGAATAAACGACTTAATAGCTTTCCTGTCCACAAAACAAGATTTCAAGAAACATCAACGAGTAAAAGGAACAGACAGTTAAGGTGTTTGAGATTGTTGTTACATTTCGATGAGAGGTTTCAAGAAAGGTACAGCCTTCTCAATGCCTTCAATGTTGGCGAGTGTCTGCACGAATGCTATAGGGATCATGAAGAAGAAAGTGAGGAAGAAGAAAGCAACAGCTATCACTAGTCTTCTGATAGTGAGGTGGACATAAGGCAGTGCGAGATTGTCCCAGTAGATGTCTCGTGGCTCTGGAGCCCATTCTGTAAGCCACTCTGTTGGGTTTCTTGTTTGTTGTGTTTGTGCGCAAACTACTGCGCCCCAACGCCTTTTGAAAGATACAAAAGCTGCAGGGACTAGGGACTTTGTGCTGCTTGTTACCTTCTCCTTCTCTTCATTTATCTGAAAACATCAAAGTAGAGTGTTATCATGAAGGCAACAAGGTGATCAAACACAAATAGTTTGGATAGGGGTCTTTACTTTTCTTGTAAGTCCCTCGAATTTTTCGGTGTAGCGGTCGATTGCGTCAACCTCTTCTCCCCAACAGCCAAGGAAACCCACCTGGCTCATGGAAGTAGAAGGATTACATCAAGATTCAAAGAAAGAAAAGATTTACTTTCTGTACCTTGATCATAGGCCTTTTAGATGGATTCCTAGAGTGTTTGTTTTGATAGTAATCAAGCCAGTTCTGACATTTCTTCCTCTTCTCAACCAATTCAGACAGCTTGTTTGCGTTGTAGACAGCCTGTTTAGTTGAATGAAGATTAATCAAACCAAAAACAAGAACCCAAAATGGATCATCATGAGTAAGATCAAAGTTGTAACCTGGTAAGTGAGGTAGTAGTCTGGATGGTTGACTTTAAAGAAATGCTCAACAAGCTCACTGACTGATTCATCAGGATCTGGAGGAATGTTCCTCACCAGGACCTAGATTAATCGAAAACTAATGACATTTCAACTTTAAAAATGTAAAACAGAATAGACCAAGAGATTAAGAATTTATGTTAACTGTAAACTGGTCGGGTCTTCTTTGATCAGAAGCTAGAAACTGTAGCCTCATGGAACCAATAATCTTGTACTCGCGCTTCAAAACAAAGCATGTCCAGAAAGTAATCACATAAGCCATACACAAATGCACCCAAAACCTGTTTACATATATGAGCATATAGTAGAATCAAGGAAGGTAATATCAACATCACATTACACACAAATCAAATCCACTGACTAGTCTTTATACCTAGATGATCCATTTGGTATATTGGATATAGAGAGTTTATCAATGTCGCTAAAAGTTAGATTCTGTAACTTATCCAACGTCGTGTTGGTCCAGTTAACAGGCACCATTACTGTGAAAGCAAGACATGCTATGGGGAAAAATATCTTCAACCTGCATTTTAAACCCACCATTGATCAAATCTTGAACTTATCAAACATGTTTCAAGAAAAGAAAGGGTTTAAAAGATTATGTTTACCCTAGTAAGTAAATCCTCAGATAGACAACAGAATCCAATCCTGCATGATCGATGAGCTCAGGCTCTGGCATTCTCAGTGCTTGAGGCATCCAATTTAAGAATCTAATGTAAGATCGAAAATCCAAATTGACAAACTTGCTGGCCAAGCCACCTGTTTTGATGGGACTACTCCTTAAACCCTTGAGATACCATTTAGGGAAATAGACTCTATCGTTTACAGGTTGGAGTCTGAGGATCGCAAAGGCGATGAAGAAAGCGAATGCAGTTAGAATGTTGATGGCTGCTGCAACTCCAATATCGCTTAGTGTAGCCATGACTTTCCGGAATGAACAATCTTCCTGAACATTAAAGTACAGATAAAAGAACGAAGAGGTTAGCGTTGCTAAGGTATCTTGCAATCCAAGGACTGAATCATAAAATAAAGGAGAAGAGAGTAATAAATAACTAATAATTAAAAAAAATCCCAAACTGTGGATTTCATATTGATTACAAGGGGAAGCTAGAGAAACTAGATTTTTCTTAAAATCTCAATGCAAATCCAAATCCATTTTCTGAAAATTCATGTAAATCATTTGCCTTTTTGGCAGCATTTTAATTATTTGTAGATATATTTTCTATTAGTTGTAAATATTTTATTATTTTAACTATTTGTAAAATACAGAAAATATAAGAATTTAAAATAATAAGTCAATATACCTTTTTAAAATAACCATCACGACATGTTAATGCACTTTAGTTAACAAAATGAAACCTATACGTATTTGTATTAGTAGTTTTGTTGTATTATTTTAACATACATCACCATTCAAAGTTTTTTTGCAAATTAAAAACCTACAGCAAATTCTAAAACTAAAATGTTATCAAAACCTTAAAAAATCAAAACAAAAGAAAAATAAAAAATTACTCTTTAAGTGTGTTTCTCTGAAATCTAAAGTTGAACCTACTGGGAACAACTAACTGTGATCAACGTCAGTTACCTTACCTTCTCAAGAGCTTAGCGACAAATCTCGTCTTCTTGTCTGTTACGGTGAAGTCAAACAAAGTTGATAATGGAAACGATGAAGACGAAATCGTAGATTCTGTTGAATAAGAAGAAGAAGGAGAAGGGTCTGGGATCAGAAGAAGAAAGAAAATCATTAATGAAAATAAGAGTGACAGATTATTTCCTATATGTGTTTTTGTTTGTGGGAAATCGATCCAAGATTCAACTCTAGTCAGATCTCTGCTGATTCTTACGTTTTGGGTGTTACTAGTAAAATCAATAAATGATATTAAATTAGTTCAGCATGTGTCACCTGGCAAAAGTTATTCTTGTTAAATAATTCAAAGAAAAAATTAATTGTTTTGCCGATTTATATATACACTGTCCGTTACTGTTTTTTTTTTTTTTGCCAACAAAGGAGAATATATTAAAAATAGGCAAAGCCCAACAATAAATTACAAGGCCCATCCTGGCCCAAACCCAATACAACACCCAAATGGGCTAAACAGCCCAAAACTGGGAAACCCTAGCTCAACGTGTGTCACTCTCGTGCTGCCGCCGCGCCGATCGACTGAAACTGAAAGCACAATGGCACGTATTGGCTTCTCCGACTCCGGGAGCCACGCGCCGCGCAGGCTGACACACCACCACCACCGTTTCTCGCTAATCGGTAGAACCTCACTCAGTTCACCAACTCTTCCACCGTTCCCCGCTGAATTCTAAGGGAACGCACCACAAGCACCGATAACCTCACCGTCAGAGATCTCCAAGATCATCCGACGATACCCAAACAGACAATCACAAAATAAAATAAAAACTTAAAACCCTAAAAGACTAGGGACCGAGAACCGGCGAGGCAAGACTATAGAGACCTTCACCCCCCGGAGGCTAAAGCCGGCGACGGTAGAACTGGCGGAGCTTCCCCGTCCCGGTAACTAAACAATCGGCGACAACGAAGCTGTGGAAGCCTTCGTTTCCCGAGACAAGAACCCAAAAAAACACAGATCTCTACCACACCCCTCATCTCGTCACCGCGTCGTTACTCCACGAGCAATCTCACCACGATTAGGGATTGACCAGAGCTTCAACAAAGCGGCAACCGGAGGAGACGTGAAGAAGATCAAGAGCAGAAACTTTTTAGAGGAAGAGAAAGAGATCCGGCGACGGCACGGTCGCTCACGCGCCGGCGGTCGCCGGACCCAAACCCTCGATTTGCTTTTATCTCTCTCTCTCTGGTTAAGTGTGTCTTATTCACATCGATCTGACACTGTCCGTTACTGTTTCCTTTTCAGTTTCTTTAAATAAATTTTACAATAATGGTTATAAGCCTAACAGGCCAGGCCACGTTAACATGTTCTTAACGGCTATATTTTATGTTTTCCCTTTTACTGACGTCGGCTCTTGTTTAACGTTTTTCGATATTAATTTATTCCCGGTTCTTTCTTTTTCTATCCCCGGTTTTCAAAAAGTTGAGACAAATTGTCAAAAAGGTTTATAAAGAAGATCACCGTTTGAAGAAAGATTTTGATTTAATATTCTTTCAGTTAAGGTAACATGTGTTTTTATTTCGTTAATCGTTACAAACAATGAAAACGGAACCGAAACGTATTCAAATAAGATAACTACCAAATTTACATATGTTGTTGGAACAACTCAATGTATATCGTTTACTCTATTCTAGTAAAGAAAGTATTTACTACGATTTGGTTGGTTTGGTTGAAAAAAAAAAAAGAGATTCAATATTTTGACGCTTATTTGTTACTGTTTTATTATAAGTTATTATGAAAATTATTACAGTGATAATTCCATAACAGATAATTTTACCATTGTATAAAATGTGCGTTTATTTTGAAAATAAAACTGATTTTAAAAATATCAATGCCTCAAAATCATATTTCCAGCACCCCTGATCTTTTGTAATTTTGCTTTCATTAATCTGCAGAACCGATGATAAGTGACAGTTTCTATAATTGGAGCTTTAATTAAGCCTACTATATAATATAGAAACAAAAATGAGAAATAAGAACACTTTAAAATTGTTTGGAAACTAAGATAGTAGTAAAAAAATATAATGCTGTTTGGAAACATATCTAACATTATTCTAAAGAAAGAGAATAATAGACTTAACTTGAATTATAGATCATTATGACCCAAAATACAATTAATATCTATTCTTAGATTTTGTAATTTTACAAATATATATATATATATTTGTAAAATTCTTACTATAGTGTTTACAGTTTGCATTATTTTACGGACGCTCCCATTACATGACATAAAATACGTAGCATAAATAATAAAAAATAGTAAAATTGAAATCGTAAAATTTTAAATTAATAAAATTTGTATATATTATGTATATATTGTAAAACTTGCATCCGCACAGTTGTGCGGGTCAAGATCTAGTTTAGCTTAAAATGTGAAATCTAAAACGGTTGAATCTAAAGAGTAACGAAAAACGACTAATTTCATATGTATTATGTATCAGGATCAGAATCCCATAGTATTTCCATTAACATGATTGCATAACATTTGTAATTATTGAGTATCATCTTCATATCTTGGCTGATTTGGAAACTACATTTAATTGAGGTCTTAGTGTATAAGTATGTAACACAATTGCTTATGACTTATGAGAATAACACAGAAAATGAAATGATCATTGTGTTCACAACATTATGGCAGACTTCAGACATGTTCTAAAGCCTGGAAAGAATATCTTATCCTTCACAATTTCAAAATTTTAGTACTTGAAATAAAAAGAAGAAGAAATCTGATTTATATCAGTACAACCAATCATTCGCGTAACACGCTGAGACTGTCGACGTCGAGCTTGACAAATTAAGTATAGAGAATCATATAAAAGTCAACTGGTGACATGGGAATATACATAACATATACTGTATACTGAAGCATTAAATAAAATTTAATTGAAACCCCCAAAAAATTATTTCTATAAACAGTATACCGCAAACTCTACCGGCCGGACATAAGCTGACAAGAATATCGGTTTGGAAGTTTTCGACGTCCCAATTTTGGGTTACCAAAAACAGAGTGATAGAGCAACCACAATGTATCTTGTATTGGGACGTAGCTGCGCAATCTCTTGCGTACAAGCTTTCTCACAAACACAGTTCACAGAAAACCCACAAAACATAACTCACCCTATAAACTTGGTTTAGCTTTAACCAGGTTTTAGAATTAGCTGTCATATTTTCGGTTTATGGAACATAATGTTCGGTTTAGTTTCAGTTCAGATTCTTAGAATACATTTGAAGGGTTTCTAAAGGGGACCCGTTCCGAAAGAATTGCATTTCTAATCGGTTTACTTTCTTTGCGGTTTGACGGCAACAAAATTGAATCATTTTTCTTTGGTTCAGATTGCAGATTTAGGTTTGATTAAACCCGATTGGGCACCCTAGTACCCTACTGAGCTCAATTATAACAGCTAAACTTAACTGTTTATGTAGACTAAGAGCAAGAAGATGGATCAAATATTCTCAATTTGATCCAAAAGGTTTGATTAAAAATAATAATTATACAGCTGACTCTCAATAATCATCTCTATAGTTTCTTGCAGTACACGTTGCCGGGGAAAAAAAAGCACAACAGCAAATCAAATTTATTCACCTACCCTGTGGACTCAGAGCTGCTTGCAGGATTGACTGATAACACAAATATTGGGACCAGCACTGCTTCATCAGCCAAATCTTCTAATCGCTTCCATTTTCTTTCCAATTTCTCTTTAACCTCTGCTTCATTCTCTTCTTCTACTTGGAATTACTAAACACTCATCAAAGAGAGCTTGGTCCATGTCGCAAAACACTTTCCTCACGTTTAGAGTCAGATTCTGAACAGCTTTGTTCCAATGTCCACGCATGTTTCTCTCAAGAGCTGGCAACACTATATGCATGATCAATTTATAGTTCTGAGTTATCAGGTTTCTTATGTGATCGTTGTTCCACCGAAACCTAACAAACAAACACACACAACTTCCTTAAGACTTTGTCAACGAGACTACTAGAGAGACAATACAAAGTTGAAACTCATCGGCTTGAGTTGCTTCCAAGACTTCTTCTAACTCTCCAAGAAACACTACTTCCTTGGAGCTTGTTCGTCAAAAACCAATACTTCACAAGGTTTCTGATAACCGTATCAGCGAGCTTTGATTCTTTCTCTAACAACTGAACTACACTCTATAAAACAACAAATATGCTGGTCACAAACCGATGCGCATTTAGCCTTGTGGAGAGAATCAAATCACGTAAAACCATTGATTATACTTCCAAGAATCTCTAGCAACTCTGCAGTGCTATTATGCTTTTCTGCTAGAATTCATCAATTATGCGTACATAATACGACACTTAATGACATTCTACTATATAATAGATAGTGCTCAAACAAAAAAAGAAAGCACCATACATCTTAGAAAGCCATAAGAAAAAAAGGTTGGAAAAAACATGAAAGAAAGAAAGCCAATGTTTCTGAGACAGCATTGGTTAAATAGGAGCAATCATAGATAACAACATAAGCAGCCATCTTGGAAAAAGTGAACAAATTGGATTCTTAGTTAAATATAAATATGATTAATTCAATAATGATTCTCGGGAATGCTTCTAATGTGGGCCTCCAACTTTCATCACTTAGTTCTTTTTTTTCCATAAACCCTGGAAATGTTTCTGCCACTATCTTTGAGAACATGAACCAAGTGTTGAATGGAATTGATATCTTTTGTGTGACCTAAGATTTGTCGTAGTTCTTCTTTTGTCACCACAACTTTAATTGTTCTCCGCTGATCGTTTACTCTTTTCTTTCTCACTACTACTCATTTTAATATATCTAATATTGTGAATCATCATATATAAAAACCAAATCTACAATGTTTTCATGAATAATGTAAGTTTTTGTTATGATCGGGATCATCCTATGCGGAAATCTAAATTAATATTTAAAGTATATAAAGATCCAGATATCTTTAAGTTTCAAAATGTTTATAGGTGACCAACTTAAACGGTGAATATAATTTTGTTTGAAGGGACTTGTTTCCTTGTTTAATTTAAGACCAGGCAGAAAACAATTTCAACTCGTCCACTATTATTATTGGACTATAAGATAAAAAGGAAGGCAAGATATATGCTTGCATGCTGACCACAAAACCATTGAGAAACAGATTTATTTGGAATCACATCCAGAAATATTTTTTCTTTTGCTGGACCAACATTTCTTCCAGTAATTTCCTTTACCACATTATATAACCAGTTAGCTATCAAAATAATTATATTCGACTATTCCGTTCACAAATATTGTTGAAGTCATAGAATTTAGCTAGTAGAGTGATTACTATTACCAAAGGTCATTGGACTATTGGTTTAGAGCAAGAATCTGTTTTTAATTTGATTTTCGCTCATGAGAATCTGTTTTTTACACCATATTATTATCTTTAGCACTGGCTGGTTCAAAATCTAGAGAAATAAGGATTTGACCCAAACTCCTCCCGATTAACAAAAAAAAGAAGGATGTTAACCTTTTGTTAATTTCGCTAGTAGAACAAAATAGAGTAACTATTTAAGACATTCTTGAAATTTGTTATCGATATTAGACTTCATTAACAAACAAAAGAAATCACAAACGGAATTATAAAAGGGAAAACATTGAAAAAATTGATTTTATTTGGAAAGCACAAGGGAAATAACAACAAGAAAAAAATATAGTTTCTTGAAAATATTAAAAATCAAAATTTTAAAATACTCATAAAACAATTTTTCAGACTTATAAATTTATCTAACTAAATATTAATATTATCACTATTTTAAATAATACATTTTATTATAATATCATATCATTATATTTTTAAAAAAGACAATATTATAATTATCATTAATCTAACCCGACATAACTATCCTACAAACACATTTATTTGTCATTAATGTGTTAGTGATACAAATCACATTATTTTTGAGATCACAACTAACCCTACATATCCTCCAAATTAAACTTGTAGGGTAACTAATACATTCGGATCGTCGGATCAGGTTTGGACCGAGTCCTATCAAAGTTTTAGTTCTTCAAATCTTAGATAATTGGACCCAACTGAGTACTTAGAAAATTTTAGATCGGTTAGAGGTCAAGTTTTTTTGAGTCTGGATCAGTTCGGCTGGACAATATCTATACATGTAAAAAAAACCACATATTCAGATACAAACGTTTTTATTCAGTTTTTGGGTCTTATGAATCATATTGTTGGGTCATTCCATGTTTTCGAGTCGATATCTTTGTAATTTTTAGATTTTGTGGGTAATTTTTGAGTCTTTCATGTTATTGGGTTGATTTTTTAAATATAATTGTTGGGTCTTTTAGATACTTCTCAGATCTTTTATGTTCTTTTGACTCATTACTTTGTAATTTTCAGATTTATTTTAAAAAAAAATTGGGTATAACTTGAATTATTCAGGTTTATTTTACCCTACCAAAATTCAAATCCAGAATTTAAGTAAATATTAGGTAGAGGGTTTGGTTCGGGTCCGTTTCAAGATCAACATGTCCTTCATATTGAAATTCAAAAGGGGTAAATGATATAGATCTAATTATATAAACCATTTTTTTCTGGATCGGTTCTTGTTCTGGTGTCGGATCCAGATAAAATGTTCATGTCTAATGTAAAGCTTCAAATTCTAACTTTTAATTGAAAAAATAGAAAAAAAAAATATTGTAAAAAAAATGGACGTGGATTTCTACACTAGCACTAGACGCATGCCTTGCCAGAAATCTGACTAATAAACAAACAAAAAAAACATCATCAAGCGAGAATCACGAGTGTACATATAGCCGCCACTGGCCACCCTCCAAAAGACCTACACTTAAACTGACACAGATCACACATATCCTTAAGCGAGAATCTCATGGACTCGTCTCGAAAAGACGCCGTACTCCAACCGCTCCTCCAGCATCAGCTTTCTCCCTTGCCGAAATCTAGCAACGGCGAGTTAGAGACAGTGCTCTCCGACTTAGAAACGCCCTTGTTCCCCCGCCTACGTAAAGCCACCATAATTGAATCCAAACTCCTTTTCAAGCTTGCTGCGCCCGCTATCATAGTCTATATGATAAACTACCTCATGTCCATGTCTACTCAAATCTTCTCCGGTCATCTCGGAAACCTAGAACTAGCTGCTGCTTCTCTCGGAAACACAGGAATACAAGTCTTCGCTTACGGTCTATTGGTAACAACATGATATTTTAGTTGTGTATTGTAATAACTTTACCTAAATGTTTCTTATTTTATTTTTTTGTAATAACTTTTTTCTAAATTTTGAAAACCGTAGCTAGGGATGGGGAGTGCAGTGGAAACACTGTGTGGACAAGCGTTCGGAGGGAGAAAATACGACATGCTCGGCGTTTATCTCCAGAGATCTGCCGTGTTGCTCACGCTCACCGGCGTCCTCCTCACCGTAATTTACGTTTACTCCAAACCCATTCTGCTTTTCCTCGGAGAATCTCCGGATATCGCTTCCGCAGCATCTCTCTTCGTCTACGGGCTTATCCCTCAGATCTTCGCCTATGCGATGAACTTCCCTATCCAAAAGTTCCTCCAGGCGCAAAGCATCGTTGCTCCGAGTGCTTACATTGCAACCGGAACTCTCTTCTTTCATCTTCTCCTAAGCTGGCTCGCTGTTTACAAGCTCGGATGGGGTTTACTAGGAGCGTCGCTCGTGCTTAGCCTCTCTTGGTGGATCATTGTGGTGGCTCAGTATGTTTACATCGTGACGAGTGATCGGTGTCGTGAGACGTGGAGAGGGTTTAGTGTACAGGCGTTCTCGGGGCTACCGAGTTTCTTCAAACTCTCTGCCGCCTCTGCGGTGATGCTTTGCCTTGAGACTTGGTATTTTCAGATCTTGGTTCTTCTGGCCGGACTCCTCGAGAACCCGGAACTTGCTCTTGATTCTCTATCCATTTGGTAAGTGTTTTCCAAAAATATATTTCTTAATATATATATTAGTGTTTTACTAGTTCTTGATTTAAATAGGAAAATGAAATGGTTGGCAAGAAAGAAGGGGAAAATAATCTGTAAAAAAATTAGATCTTTTTTACCATGAACCTAATGTGTTTGGGGGGTGTCGCTCTATCATTTTTAATTCGTCCAAAGTTCTGTTTTCACCACTACCAAACAGAAGAAGCCATTCTGTTTAGAGACTTGTTGCAAATCTTGATTCCACTCGCACCATTTTTAATGTAGAAGGTAGATTCAAATTTTATAATATTGTATTCAGGCATGCAATGAAAATGATGGTTTATATAGATATGTATTACCTCAGAATTACTATGATTTTTGTTATAGCAGATTTCACTATATTATACACATTTTCTGTTAAACACGATATTATATACTCTACATGTTTTATAAAAGATAAAAAATTTATATTTCAAAAAGATGAATTAAAGCTTTTAGTGGTGAAAGTTTTGTTTGAATTCAATTTTTGTTAGTAAATAATTGTGCATTGGCAAAGCTAAATATTATCGTACGTATTGAATTTAAAATTATGAGAAATAATTAATTCCATAAAATACTGGAATCTATAATCAATTTTAATATATTTTCTTAAGATGTCTAAAACACACAAAAATATCTCTTAGAAACATAGAAATTATTATTTAGTATATTTACTTTCTTCAGCAAATACTATGAAATGTTGAGATTCAACAATTAAACAATTAAATGTATGGTTTTATAGACTTTCTGATGAATGATTTAGAAATCATTCGACAAAACTTTTAATATTGCCATTCGATATGAAAATCACATGACAATATTTTTGTGGGTGTAGGTATATGAAAATTAAGTTAGTGGCGAACAGTTTTGACACTTCTACTACAGACATAATCTATGGTCACATCCTATTTAATTTCCATTATGTCTACTTTTTGTATAGTAGTATTTTACGATTAGAATATCTAATTTTGGTTTTGAAGTTATCTACTTGGACTCGAGCAATCATTCTTTGTTCGTTCAAATAATCCATAAAAATCACATCTAAGAGGCGTATTCAATTAGAATATTGGAATAATATATTAAATGATAAAATTCTCTGTTACTCAAAAAAATGATAAATTAAAATAACTAATATTATAAATTTATTTTAAGAGATTTATTGTACTTTTAAGCGTTTTTTTTGAAACACCCTTTTGTTGGTTCCACGCCGTACTTTTAAGCTGTTTGCTGGAATTTTCTAAATTAAAATATAAAAAATCATAGTCTCATAGTTTTATATGAAAAACATTGAAGGGTGTATTTAGTATTTAAAAGAATTTGAAATAATTTTAATGTTGTATTTATTTTTGCGCGATTTCTTACTATATTTGTGTATCCAGTATGACAATTTCAGGATGGGTGTTCATGATCTCTGTTGGATTCAATGCAGCGATTAGGTCTGTGTTTTCCAAAATCCCTATTCTGTTTCAATAATATAAAATTGAAAATGACTCTGTCTAAAAGTATTCCCCAAAAATATATAAGTTCTTACATTTTACAGCCACTCAAATAGGCTAAATCACACTGAACGTGGTCTACTTTTTTTTTGTTTAACCAAACTTGATTAAGCCTGTAAAAATCGATACTACTGATGTTGATCCAGTGTAAGAGTGAGCAATGAACTTGGAGCTGGGAATCCCAAATCAGCAGCATTTTCTGTTATCATCGTTAACATATATTCGTTCATCACATGTGTGATCTTAGCCATAGTAATTTTGGCTTGCCGTGACGTTTTAAGTTATGCATTCACTGAGGGTGAAAAAGTATCAGCTGCGGTTTCTGAGCTCTGTCCGCTTCTTGCCTTAACGCTTATCTTGAATGGAATCCAACCAGTTCTTTCTGGTAAAAATATTTTTGTTTTTTTCTTTAACACCACAATTTTGCAAATCAAAACAGATGAAATGTTAGTTTAGAAAAGTATGTGAAAATATCTATTCAAGGTGTGGCAGTTGGTTGCGGCTGGCAAACGTTTGTGGCGAAAGTTAACGTTGGATGTTACTATATTGTTGGAATTCCTCTTGGTGCTCTCTTTGGGTTTTACTTCAAATTCGAAGCCAAGGCAAAATATTTTTTGCTCCTTCATTTTAAAATTCAAATACTTTCATTTAGTTATTCATATGATCCTCGTACCAATAATGTTACTAATAAAAGACTAATCATAACCTTCAAATTTTGTTGATGTTTTTAGGGTATATGGACGGGAATGATATGTGGTACGTTTATACAAACCATTATTTTAGCGTGGGTCACATTTAGAACAGACTGGACAAAAGAGGTAACTTATGCGTTTTCCTACGTGCTCATATCTATGTTTCATTGATTTTAAGAAATTTGGATGTTATGTTTGTTTTAGGTGGAAGAAGCTTCTAAAAGGTTGGACAAATGGAACAATATAACACTAGAGGTAGTTCCCGAATGATGCAAGTCGAAGTAGATTTGGAAACCAGTGAACCGACTGGATCCGAGGGTTTAGTGAAAATCGATGCAAATACTCAAGATAACCGGTATCCTGGTACCTTTTTTGTTTGAGTTAAAACTAAATAATAAGTTGGTAATGTATTTTGTATGCCAAATTAAAACGGCTATTGCTTTATATATTTGATTGTTGGCTCTTTTTCTTATAAACTACGGAAAACTTATAAGTTATAATCAACTGCAATTTTGTTGGATTATAAATCATTCAGTGATCTCTTTTTGAATGTGATGCATCGTGCACTTAGGTTGAGAATTTCTAAGATTTGAGTTAAAAAGATTTGAAACAAATTTTACCATAAAATGGGCCTAAGAATATCTGGCTCTAAGAAAACCGAAATTTTGATATATTAAGCTAAGTACCCACATCATAAATTTAGCCCAGCTCGTTTGCGTTTAGACAGAAATTGGAATCTGATGTGAGGTTATCTTCTCTCCACATAACGAGTCTTTCTATCGCCATAGTGTAATGCCAAATCAAAGTTGGCGAAACATTTTTAAGTCACAAATTATAGGCAACATTTTACCACACTATATGTAGCTTTGTGGTTAAACAAGAGAAATTAGTCTTCCCTATACTTGGTTCAAACCAGACCACATACATTTTATATATATTTTTCATTGGCAATTTTTAACTACAACTATGAATGCAACATTATTTTGACAAACTTTGAGCTTCCTACGCGTTTTGGTATGACATGAACATAACATGAAAGACAAATAACTGACCAAGACAATAATGGTCGCCATGATACATTAGTACCCTTTCTGTCAACAATTAAATAGCTTGGACAAGCAAAGCATCGCCATTGATATGATGCAAGATGTAATTGTTTGATTTTCAAAGCCTAATGTAGTCCCCAACTTTAGTAAACCATTCAATAACGAAAGAAGTTAGCAGCCATCAAGCGTTAGTACGTTTAGGTTTTAATAAATACTACAAAACAAAGCCACGGTGGTCGGAGACATGTCTTTCAGTTGGCTACTTTTTATTTTGTAGTTTTATTTAAACTCTCATGGGTCTCAATTATTAACTAAAATATCATCATTTGTACGAACATTTTTGTAGATCGAATTAAATCAACAACATTTGATTCTCCAATTTCATATGTTTTGTTTACTTATAATATTTGATTATGTCGTGGGAACCTTGAAACTTGTTTTATATATCACTTCAACTTGTGATTCATTACTTTATCGAAATTATTGGAAGAAACCGAACCTTGAAAATTGTTTTATATATCACTTCAACTTGCGATTCATTACTTTATCGAAATTAAAGGAAGAAACCGAACTTGTTATAATCATGGCTCACATGAAGCCCTTTCTCAAAAAAAAAAACACATAAAAAACATGGCTCACATGTCACATGTGGTACATGAAGACACACATCATCACTGCATGCTTTGTGCTAAATCTGAAATGAACTCATTACATGAAGACACACATCATCATTAACTCTTGTATTTTAAAGACAAGTGTGCTTTGCAAGTATCTTAAGAGCTAAAACAGATTTTATAAAATGAAAAGATTCACACAATGATATATATACATATATCTAGATAATTAAATTTCAAATTAAAATATCCTGAAATTTAAACATTTTAAGATATACCCCTATAAATCTGTGATTCAGATTAGGATCGCAAAGACTGATTAAAATTTAAGGTCAACGTACGCCCGAAAATGTGTAATGTGATTTGTGGTCGTCACATCCATACAAGAAATCCCCACCTCTCTCTCAAATCTCGTTGGCCACACATGTGTCAGAAAAAAAAAATCAATAAAAATAACGAATAGTAATATTTTTGAAAGAAAAAAAAGGTTTGAAGTGTTGTCGTCCCCCTCCGAAAAAGAGGAGGAAACACAGAAACCTAAGAAGGCTTTCCGTATATTAGTTACCTCTCTCACCTTTCCTTTTCTTTCATGGCCAAAATGGAATCAATCAGCTCCTCTCTGGCCATCACCATATCTTCTTCCTGAAGCTATCTTCTGATTTCTGCATTTTCTTATTCTTCTTCGTTCTTCCTTCTGTTAGTTTATATTTGTCCCTTTCTTCTCTCAATCAATGGCTCAATCCTGCGTTAAAGTTGCTCGAACCAACAATCTCAGGAACCTAGTGAACCGTCGGGTTCTGATTCTCCGTCGATTCACGCGCATTCTCCTGAGCAGAATCGTCCCTTGCGCTCCCGGTAAATCGCAGAGTTATCTCTTGTTGTCACGCGCCGCCACTCCCTCTCCGAGTGTCTCTCGCTCTCTTCCTCCTCCGGTATCCTACGTGGACGGTGAGGTCGCACGCCGCACATCGGTACAAGACCACGATAGCTGTAACCGGAGATCGGACTCTGATCTGGTTCCTCTGAAAATCAGCCTCTTAGGAGATCCCCAGACCGGGAAAACTTGCTTCCTGGTTAGTTTTACTGCATAATTACACATTCGATCTCTCTAGACTCGTTCCTTGTTTTGTAATTGGTGGTTAATTAGTCATGTTCGTTTAAACGTTAGCTGCATTTTAGATTAATTAGTTGCACTGATCACTAGCCAATCACGGTACATACATTTAATTTGCGATCAATATTCTTTTTTTAGTAAACAAAAGAATCACACGGGGTCTATTAAAAACACAGATCTATCATAAGTTAGATGGAGGTACAGTCCATTCATAGACTTTTTTCTAGAAATTCAAATGAACCGAAAGAGATAATGCATATCTGTGTGGTCAGGGGGTTCGAACCGGAGTTACCCCGCCTTATTGGTTTTAATCCCTCAAAGGCAACTGGACTACTATGACCGACTAGAAAACAAATAACAATATTTGCTTATTTGGATTGGTTGATTTTGATTGTGAAGGCGAAGTATGTTGGTGGAGAGAAACAAGTTGAGATGAGAGAGTTGGAGAAAGGGATCCATTGTACGGACAAGACGTTATCCATGGGGGGAGCTCGCATTTCCTACAGTATCTGGGAGTTGCAAGGTTAATCTTCTTCTTAACAATCCAAATTAAATGTTAAATCCATTGCAATGACTGGAGGTTAACTAGAATGTTAATCAAACAGGCGCTGAGAAATCACGTGATCTAATCCCCACGGCTTGCAAGGACTCTGTGGCCATTCTCTTCATGTTCGATCTCACCAGTCGTTGCACACTCAACAAGTACAATTACTGTTTAGCCTTATCAACATTTAACTTTTGATTAAAGCTAAAGCTTCTTCTTATTTTATTTTGTGATTATGCAGTGTGATTAGCTGGTATCAACAAGCTAGAAAGTCTAATCAGGTGAGATTTTTAAGACATAGCATTATCAGTTTGGTCTCTCTTTATAAACAATGTCTTTATGCATATGCCAGTTTCGGTTTCTCCTTAATAAAACATTTCATGTCTTTATGCAGACGGCGATTCCAGTTATGGTAGGAACAAAGTTTGATGAGTTTATTCAGCTTCCTATTGATCTTCAATGGACTATTGCTAGCCAGGCGAGGACCTACGCCAAGGCGCTAAACGCGACGCTCTTCTTCTCGAGTGCTTCATACAACATAAACGTAAATAAGATCTTCAAGTTTGTGACGGCGAAGCTCTTTGACTTACCGTGGACTGTGGAGAGAAACCTCACAGTCGGAGAACCAATCATCGACTACTAGCATCTTCCAAAAACGTCTTTGTAGATATATCTAATATAAAAAGAAGTAAATCCGATGACAGTGTTTTTTTTTTTGTTTCATTCACCGCCGTGGGACTTATCGGTGCACCGTTTCTAGCCGTCTTTCAAGCGAAATGGAGAGATGAGGCGGCGGAGATTTCGCCCGCTTTCTTCTGTTTCTTTTTTATTCATACAAAAAAAACAGAGAACAAATGGTATCGAGAGAAATTTAGCAGGAAGAAAAAGAAAGAGAGGAGATTGTGGATTTTTTTCTTATTCTTTTTTTTCTTGTAATGTTTCTGACTTCGATTACCGCTGGAGAATTTTGGTTCCAGTAAAGTCTAAATAGTAAATACCATTTCGTTTTTGAGTTTTCTTACGTACATAAACTTACAGAGTTCATGCTCTCAAGTGAAGAGCTGGATATATATGTCTGTTCTAATTAAGAATGTGTGTTCTTTGACTTTGAGGCATGATGTTAATTTATTCGAAGGTGTGAGGGTTTCCGAAAGTTAAATTCAGATTTCTCAAATTAACAATCTACACAAAAAACTTTTGAGGGATTTTTTTAAATAAATAACAGATTTTATTTGTTACTACTCATTTTATTTCATAATGTAGTTTTTTTTAACTAAATACTTTATAGATTTGTTACAAAGAAGATTACAACACATGTAAAGCAGAAACTTGTGAAGGAAGAGATAAGATCGATGAGATTTCATCCTGCGGTATTAGCAGTGGAACTATGTGAACCAGGTGGTTAAGAACGAGACCGTCTATGAGTAGAACCTAAAGGGAGTCTGTCAAGGC
>OVBX01001389.1:0-26372 GCA_900406325.1 Erucastrum elatum | reverse complement strand
CACACGTAAACAAACCATGGTACAAACGTTACACGTACCTCAATGCGTTTCTTACTCGCTGAAGCCTCTCAATATGTTCCTCATCCGCTGTACTCTTCGCTTCAAGGTAGTCGATTCTCGTCTTCATACTCTGTTCCTCGTTCTTCTTTACGACCAGTTCCTCCTTCAAGATTCAAGTAAGCGCATCATAAAGATAGCTTGGTTCACACGTAAACGAACCATGATACAATCGTTACACGTACCTCAATGCGTTTCTTACTCGCTGTAAGCCTCTCAATAGCTTCCTCATCCGCTTTACTCTTCACTTCAAGGCAGTGGATTCTCGTCTTCATACCCTGTTCCTCAATCTCCTTCTGAACCAGTTCCTCCTTCAAGATTCAAGTAAGCGCATCATAGCGATGGCTTGGTTCACAAGTAAAGCAACCCATGATACAAACGTTACACGTACCTCAATGTGTTTCTTACTCGCTGTAAGCCTCTCGATACCTTCCTGATCCGCTTTACTCTTCACTTCAAGGAAGTTGATTCTCGTCTTCATACTCTGTTCCTCGTTCTTCTTTTGAACCAGTTCCTCCTTCATCTTCCTCACTTCTTCCCTCTCCCTCAGCTGGAATCTGTGTACTACGCTCAGACGCTGGACCTCTTCCCGTCTAAGATGACGAAGATCCCACCTTTCTTCATCTTCGTGGACAATATGATGCATGCTGTCATCTTCGTCGTGCTTCTTGATTCTCCCTCCTCTGTTTCTGTTTCTGTTTCAGCCAGTGTGATGAATAAAGTGGTTAAACGGATACTTCGTAATTGTTTCGACTCTTGCTTTTATTGGAGACTCGCTAATGGGCTCACTAAAAATATGAAATGGGCTAGCTTGATTTAGTTATGATAACGGGCCTTAATAAAGCCCATTAGAGGTGGTCGTAAAACCTCAGATGACGGAGAAATCCAATTCCCAAATAAACCCTAGAAGAAGAGAACTCTGACGGGGAGAAATTGATCGAGATCGAGATGGGGAATGAGACGAAGAGCAATGGAGCTTCAAGCTTGGGTGGAGGAGGAGGAGGAGGAGGGTTTAGGGCAAAGATGGAGCACTATGTATACAGTGGGGAAAAGAAGCACGTTTTGGCAGGGATCGGGATTTTCACCGTCATCTTCGGCATCCCTTGGTATCTTATGAATCGAGGTCCGTTTTTTAGATCTTGTTCATCTGGGTTTGTATTAAAAGTGATAATAACAAGGAAAGTCTAGATTTTTTTTCTCCAGAAATGTTTCATCTTGATATCGACGGTTAGATAGATGGTAACTTGAAGAGTATGAATTTGTGCGGTACTTACGATATGATAAGCTGTTAGCTTTATGATGTAATGATAATATAGCATAAGATTCGGGTTTCAAATTTATTGCCAAATGGAATCGACTGATTGATAGATAGACTGAACCGATGTAGTTTGATATTATCTGAGGATGGATGAGTCACAATGGTTTATGTTGTTCGGATCAAATGGAATCAACTGATTGATAGATTGACTGAGTAAATGTGCTTTGATGATGTCTGAGGATGAGTCACAATGTTGTTAGGATCAAATAGATTTTCAACAGTTGGCTATGTATTTGACTTGTGGTTTCTTCTTTGGGCGCTTAACCCTTTTGTTGAATTCTTTGTTTCTTTTAGGATCAAACAACCATCGGTCTCACCAAGATTACATGGAAAAGGCTGATAAAGCTAGAAAAGCTCGTCTCTCTTCATCTCCATCCCCATCCCCATCCTCTGACAAGTAGTCCTGTTTCAGACTCTAGTCAGATACATGCCGTGAATGAGATCCACTCACTAAGCGTTTTCCATGTCCATACAAACATATAACTCAGCAATGTCTGAGCCAGTGTGGTTTATTTAGTTCAGTTACGAATCATTTCACTGTACTTCCAGTTTCTATATTTGAATAAATAAAAGTTTTTCTCAACAACATAAATGTGAATTGCTCCAAGTTAAATCTTCATCTCCATAATAATGTTTCCTCTAGAAAGAAGCTACTGATCCATTTATAACTGCTGTTTGAAACTTGATAATGGAGAAAAATACAAAGGAGTGGTTTTTATGTTACGTATGGATGACGTAAATCTAAAAGAGTCAAGATACACTACGCGACCAGAATCATTATATCCTGACCCGGTAACTATTTCGACCGACCCGTTAATTTCTTCTCTACCTTTCGCGGTCTCATTTTTGTTCTGCTAATGAAAATTCGATCCGAGTTTCGATAAACAGATCTAATAAGTCCTTGATCATCTGAATTCTTCTTCCTTTTATGATTCTCGTTCTGGACTTTTGAAATACTGCAGTAATTTGGAGCTCGATCAAAGCTTTGGACTTTGTTGTTAGGGTTCATCCTCAAGGTATACTCAATTTCACATTTTTATTAGTTTTTTCTTCAATACTATTAAATTGGTTATGATATTTCCATACAAGTTTGATCAGCGTTCGACAAAAAACTTATCTCTCTTTCGATGATGTTAACTCTCAAAATCGTAACTTTTTGAGTTATGGGGTGATCTTTTATCATTCTCTTATGGTGTTACATTACGTGTCTGTTGCTTTGAGAAAGCTTTTATTTTTGTATGAATTCTTAAGACACAGAGTCGCAGAATTGTCTGATTTCTGATGCGCATTTGTTTTAAGGGAGCTCTTAGAAGCTATGGTAATGGCGTCCATGAGCAGCTCTAATGGTGAAAGCCTTAAACTTTGCGTGTTTGACTTGAGGAGAGGCCAAAACGAAGGACAGGAGCTCGACAAGATCTTGTTCTTCTATCCTCCTGATGTATCCTTCTCCACTCAGCTAGCCGTTATCGGCCTCAGCGAAGGCCTTATCACCTTCACCAGGTCAGCTTCTAGATAATTCTCCTTCTTTGCAGATCATGTTCTCATGAGTTTTGAGGATAACATTATGCTGGAATTTTATGCAGACTTTTCTCCCCAGAAGCAGCTTGTGAGGTAATAGAAGCAGAGAGACATTCTCATGTTTTCTATGAAGCCGAGCCTGACATATGGATGGTCATGGTACATCTTTTTTTCAACTCCATTTCTTGTTTGAATCTCTCATTATTCATATGCACAAGGGGAGCAACATTTTGGTATACTCTCCCTCAGGTTGTAGAGAAAAATAAGGAGATTGAAGCCATATGGAGGGTTGATGCATTGCAGAAGGTGCTAAAGGAAGTCCATTCCCTCTTTGTTATGTTCCACGGATCAGTTAGGTCATTGCTTGATAAAGAACCATCTGGTGGGCTTATCAGATCTCACTTGTATCCCTTCATCACAGACTATTTAAATGGTAATCACATAATATCACCAACCAATTCCACCACATAAAAATCTCTGTGTCATAGCTCTTATCAAAAAGGGTTTCTATTGTGTGTGTGTGTGTCAGATCTTTCTGTTGGGAAGAAACTACAGTTACCTTCGTTTCGTGAAACTTTGAAAGAGCGTGGTACAGTTCAGATGCTTACATTAGCAAGAGATGCGGCGCTTGAAGTTCAGGTTTGTTTTGGCCTCACAATTGCAGACTTAGTGGTTCACTGCTTTGACTTGTATTTTCTTACCTCTGCAGTCACTTGTTGGAGTGCTAGATTCATGTGCTGGGACCCTTCGATGCCATTCTCTGATTCTATTTCATGACCTACTGGTGTCAACAACTCTCTCACCTGTATGTTTCCAATTCCCTTAGTTACACGAAGACTGTTGTGTTGATAAGATTCTTGAACTTTTTTCTCTTTTTTGTCAGGATGATACTGTCGACTTGTTTACATATTCTGTCATGAGATTGACCTCAAACGCGCTATCTTCTGGCACGAGCTCCTGGTCATATCTACGCAAGGGAACCAGTTTATCACAAACCTCTTCTAGATCCACCTCACCGCAGCTTCTTGGTTCAAGTGATCCACTTCTGCCTTCAAGAAACGGTAATGACGCGGGACGTGTTATCAGGCCGTTACAGCACAATAAGTGGTCAAAAGGGAAAGACGGGTTTCTTGCAACCGATATCTGGGGTAAAGATACGACGCCAACGATCTGGCTACAGCAGACGCAAGAAAGAGTTCACCTTTTAGCCTATCAACACAAATGTCTCACCTTGGTTCTTCTGGTGCCTACCGCGGCCATTGTCAATGGAGAGCTAGACATCTCATTCGTGAAGCACCAAGTCATTGAGAACGTTAGCTTCCCTCTCTAAAGCTATCTTAATCTTTTCCAGACTCCATCTCTTATCATTTGATATGCATTTTGCCAGGCATCAGCGAAGATCTTGAAAGTTGAAGAGAAGCTGTCAAAAGGATGGGGCGGTGAGAACGCTTACCATGTAAGCGGTTACCGTTACTTGCTAGTTGATAATGACATGGAAGTTTCCAGAGCTTCTCCATCGGGGAAGGTAGCAACGTTAGCGAAGGTAAGATAGAACTATTTGCGACTTGAATAACCAAAAGAGTCTACCAACTCACAAAAATGGTTCTATTGAATGTTCGTAGGAGACTTTACTTGCAGTAAACAAGCTGAGAGAAACAGTGGATACAGAAAAGAGCCGTACGAAGGAAGAGAAAGACATGGAGATATGTATTAGAGCAAAGAACAACGCGTGGGCCATCGCTCGTCTAACGAGAGGGAAAGAGCTATACATGGCTTTAGAGAAAGCAAGTGACACTCTTCTTGATGCTACAGACTCTGTCCAAAGTTTCAGCAACAGGTAATATAATACTTTTTTTTTGTTTTTTACACCAAAACTTAGTTAGCAAAGTAATGTTAATCTTTTTGTGTATATCTTCTTCAGGTACTGCAATGGAACATTCTCCATGGATTAAAGCTATGCAAATCTTTTTGAAGTACTTTGAGATGATTTTCATTAAGCTTAACGCTGAGATTTACATGATGAAGGATAAATTTACTTTTAATTACATTTGAAGTACCATTCACGAGACAATTTCAACTATTTACATCGTTTTTGTAGTCTCTCAGTGTTGTTATTTATGTGCACTCGAATAATTTCTGCTTCATCTTATTCAAGCGTAAGGATTGACGTGAGAGGAGTAGTCTCTGGTTCCTGCACCTTCCCATCCCATCCATTCCTCCCACGTGTCACAATCTGGATCATTCATTCCGTTGAATCCGTCTTCGTACACATCGAACGGCTCAAATTCCTCCGTTCCCTCCATCTGATTCTTTATTTGCTTCAACACAATCTTCATCAAAAGACAAAACAGGATCAATATACCATGACTTGACTTTAAATAAATTCATAAAGACAAAGACTCTTACATCGTAAGCTTCGTTGATTGTCTGAAACTGTACTCCACAGTTGCTTCCTCTACAAACATCAGGATGATACTGCAACAACAACAACAAAAAGATGTAAACTTTAAGAAACCCACATACCCAAAACGATGAAAAATCGAATCTTTCGCGTAAAGGTCAAACCTTTTTGGCGAGTTGTCTGAAAGCTTGCTTGACCTCGTATTCAGATGAATCGGGTCGGATCTGAAGTGTCTTATACGGATCCATTACTGAAGATGAAGAACAGACGACTCTTGTTCTGTTAAGCATCTTCGTGCTCTTTCGTCTGGTGTTCTTTAATCGACACGATGAAGAAGATGATGAAAAGGAAGATCCGGATAGACCCGAGAACCCGTTTCCTCCGATCGTTAAAGCGATAGTCATGTTTTACCAAAGTTTCAAGACACAAAAGGTGGTAGAAAGTAAAATCCTCTTTTTTTTTGGTGATTCAAGTAAATTAGAGAGGTTCAATAATTGGAATTGTGGATTGAGTTGGGAGAAGCATAGAGAGGCGGGATCATATAAATAAAGAGAAGAAACGGTGACTTTTTTTTTCGTTATCTAAAAGTGTCCTTATCCATAACGCTTCCGATTTCCAAGTGTTATTTTTACTATTTTTTAGGACAAAACAGATAAAAAATTGTTTTATCCATTCCTACTTTTCTGTTACTATTATATTTACAAGTCGTTCCAAAAAGGAAAAAAGTATATTTACAAGTTCTAATCTTCTAAACAAAGAAAAACAAATTAGTTGCTGTGTAATTAGAGTATATAATCTGGTATGGATTCTAACAAAAAAAAAATGTGAAAAGGGAGTTGTTTGTTTGATAGGTTGGTGGGGTTTTAAGATATAAAGTAAGTTCATTTCTGTTTTCTCTACTAACCATGTTTTGGATACTGTGGGCAGACCAAAACCACCATTTGTTTTTAGTTTTTTTTTTATTTAAGATGATTGATACCGACATTTTATAAAAAAGGACTGATGTTTATTGCCTTCTTATCCGAAGAACAAATGTACGAGAAAGATTCCTTCGCAGTTTTATACTTTCACGATTTAAAAAAAATCTCATGAATTTCATCAATACACGCAAACACATTTTTTTTGTGGATCACATTAAAACAGATGATTGTACCAAGCGAGTTCTCGTAGGTTACAAGCAAATGAGCAAATGCAAACAAGTTTAAACATGAACTGAGGCAAGAGAATTACACTGAGTTGTTAACATTGCTTTAGAAAACCAAAACAAAAATTATGCAACCAGCGCGGAGAACCGGCAAAGCTAAATATGATGCATCCATCAACTTATGCAAGAACCGAATCCTATAGGATTTCCTCATTGAGGTCTCATGTGAATTCAAGTTGAATTAACCAAAACAAGATTTCAAAATCTGAAGAATTTTTGGTTGAAATGACTAAAAACAAAACAGCCTCTCTCACTCTCAAGATCTTCTTCTTCGCTTCCTCTTCTCTCTGTCGCTTTCATCCGAACTAGAAGAAGAAGATGACGATGAATCAGACTCTGAACCAGAACTGTCTGATCCAGATGATGATCCTGATTCTGATTCCGCAGCTTGCTTCTGTTGTTGCATGATGAGGCGCGGCATGTTCTTCAGATACTCTCTGAGACTCTCTGTGATGCCTCCAAGACCAATAGAGGTAAAGAAGTTGATTGCAAACCTCGTGTTCTTTGGATTGTCTTTAGGGAAGATGGACTCGAGTGATTCCTGCATTGTTGGATCCTGAAGCCTCTCATTAAGCAACCTTATCCCCAAGTGTTCTGACAACTCCTGTAATCAAAATCAAAACAACAAAGGAACGAATCAATCACATGATCCAACTCCAATATCAAAACAAATGAGAACAGCTCTGAGATGGTAAAATGAGTTTCTATGGAATGTGTTGTTGATTTCAAGTTTACCTGGAAAAGGATCTTAATGAAGATACGGGAGGATGAAGTTGTGTCCTCCTCGGTTAGCCGGATGTAGGCAAGCACATGCCATGGGAGTGCATCTGTGCCCAGTAAATGAGCAAAAAACTTAGCCACGTTACGCAGCTTGTTCGTCTCAAGACGGTGAATCATTGAGTACTGCTGAACGAAACACTTCTCAAAATTCTCTTGATGAATTTTGTTGATCATACAGAAACGCTGACCCAATAAACCGTAGTAGCGGAGATATGTTCTCTCCTGAGAACAACATTCCAGAAGCATTATGCAAAGTTCCATCTGCAACATTGAATTGGATAAATAATGTTATAAGTCTTGTGTACTTCCAGTAAATTCACAAACCTTAATACAGATAGTTTGAAAGGAGCTAGTTACCTCTTGGCCAGGTTCAAGTTTGATTTTAAGCAACTTGTGACCAGCTTCCTCAAAATCAACGCTGGACATTATGGTCAGGTATATTGTCCTCCTAAGATTAACAAGATTAGTCTCTGTCTCGTCTCTTATCCTCATTTGTTCTTCATCTTCTTCATCAGACCCATCTTCCTCCTCATCGTCATCCTCTGAACCAGCATCATCAGAGCCGTCTTCATCCTCAGACTCATCCTCACCAAGTAACTCCTTCTTCAGCGCCTCGTACTTCTTCTCGTTCTCAAGGAAGTCAGGATCAGGTTTGAAAACATCTACAAGAAAAACAGAAACATCAGAGAAAATTTATACCGAAGAGCTGTTTTAGCTTTACTAGTACTACTAAAAGTAATTTACCCAGAGAGGTCTCAGGAACTATTTCATCATCAAGAGATATATCATGCGAATACTTTTCCTCCACAAGATCTAGCTCAGGACGAACAGCTGGATGTCCCTGAAAGTATATCATTCACACAATTTCATGAGCACTATGCTATATGTGATAAACAAAGTATGCTACAACCAACAATATCAGAATATAATTGAATCAAGCTATGTACATAGTCTATTTTACCTGAAATTTTGCTTTCCTAATAGCAAAGAGCCCTTCAATCAAATACTGAACTCTCTTATCAATATCTCCCTCGTGCAGTATACCACGGAACCGTTCAAAAATCCCTGCATAAATAGAACAGGTATGCTATGAAAAAACGGTTTAATGCGTGAAATGAATCGCTTAGATACACTACCAAGCGATGAATCATGTCAATAACCATTGACTTGAGAAGTAATTTGATGGAATAGGTGGAAATAAAAGCAGTCCAATAATGTCTCTCGATACAAAAAAAAAACAAAACAGATCCTTCACTAGGAGGAAGAAAGGTTGAAATGATATTTTACCATGCAATCCTTTTGGTGTAACGTCCTGGAGCATGGCACCACACTCGGTCACGAATCCAACAGCCACCTCGACACCGTCATCAGTCGGATTTTCCAGAAGCACAGAGAGTAATTCAAGGGCAATGATCTCCTCAGCGACTTGCTGGTTTACTAGATGTGCTACAAATTTCACAGCAGCTAGCAGTTGAGGCTGGCAAGACAAAAAAAAACGAAACACATAAATGCATAAAACATGACACATATAAATCAAAACGCTCGATATGTGACTTACCTTGTCATTACGCTTGTAAGCTCTCTTAAGCTGCAAAACGACCCTTTTCAACAAAAGCTCAGCAACTTCTGGGAACTTGGCGTTGATAACAGCGACCAGAGCTGCAAAGACATCAGTGAATCCAGGAGATGCCATTTGAGACTTCATACACGAACGGCAGAAAAGCCCTCTCCCTCTGATGAGATTCTCAGCAAAGAGCTCAGGGATAATGTTCTTGATGTTGCTCGCGTTGACCTTATTCACCAGCCCGTTGATACTTTTACGGAGAGCGTCCCATGTGAGACGCTGATACTCCACGCTGCTCTTGTCGTCCACCTCCTTCATCATGCGTGCTAGCTTGAAAGGAGGGATATAGACTCCACCAGTTTTTCCTAAAGCTGTGGCATTGCTATCAGATGGGTTGAGTTCTGGTAACTTGGGCTTTGCAGAAGCTTCACTCTTCTCTTCCTTTCTCAACTTGTCTCTTTGTCTATCATCGTATCTATCACCATGACGCCTCTCTTTTCCATCTCCATTGTCCCTACGATGCCTATCAGACAAGTCTCTCTCCCTCCGATCCCTCTTTAAGAGACCATCATCACCTCTATCAGTCCTCTCTTTCCCTCTTCTGCTGCTCTTAATCTCGCCTTCCTCATTGTCATCAGAAGCTTGATGATCTTTACGTTTCCTCTCCCTTTCTCTCATACTTCTCCTACTCTCTTGTCTATCATCATCTTCTTTTTTATCAGAAGGCTTATCAGCTCTGACCCTAGAACTACCCCTATGACCCCTCTCTCTATCGCTTCTTCTCACTCTCTCGTCTTCTTCCGATGAACTATCGTGCGTACCCATGGATGGAACCCAACAGCGAATTAGAGAGATAAAGTGCGAACCTTTACCGATTAACACGGAAAACCCTAGCCTATCCAACGATATACTAATCTCTAGTAAGAACCCTACTGATGTTGTCGCGAAGATCTGAATCACGCGACCAAAAGTGATTTGCTTTTCTTGATTCTCGAAACGGCACTGTGTGTATATCAATCTTTATTTGGGTGGTCGGGTTGATACTAACAGTGAAATAAAAGCCTTATGGGTCAAGGCCCAATTTTAGATTCGGTTTTATATAAAAGTCAACCTAATAGACTTGAGCCCATAATATAATTCCAGATTCGTATAGAGTAGTAGGTTACCGAATATCTACAAATTACAATAAGACGCACATCCCGAGAAAATGACTAACTTCAAGAAAGATGCCTTCGTTCGTGGCATATGCTCTTTGCAACTTCCAAAAACAATTTTGATTCTCATGCTAAAGTTTCACCAAAAGGTCAAAAACGCACAATAATGTACTAGTATTCTTAGTTGTACTGATATTATGTAAAAATAACGAAAGTGTTAATATATTTTTAGATCAAAGATATAGAAGTGGTAAATAGAGTTACAAGAACCGAAAATAATAAAAGAACAATAATCTGACAAAATCAAAAGGACGAAATCTTTGAACAATTCTCAGTTGGTCATTGATTATTAATAAAACCTTGACTTTTGTGAAAACTAAAAACTTTTTAGTAAAAAGTAATCAGATGTCGTATAGTTTGTTTAATCATTTTGCAAGAACTATGCCGGGAGAAGACTTTGTGGATTAGACGTGTGATCATACACAATAAACCTTTTAAGGATCATTATAACAGAGTTTTCTTGCCAATCATAACGTAAAATAATCCATATATTTAAAATATTATTTAAAAAAATGTTTGTAGGTATTTTATCAGTAAAGAAATCACGAAATATTCAACAAAATCAAGAACAATAACTGAGAAAAAAATCACGAGAATCATATGGTCTTACCTCTATTTGATTTATACAAAGTGGTATGGAAAATCATTTTATGTTTTTATTTTGCAGGTTTTAGAAAATAACTTTAAAGGATGCATGAAAAACAAGCTTAGTTAAATGAATAACCGAAGAAGATGGGAAAGGGTCCCTCACAAGTAAACGATCAGACAACTATTGTCCACATCTTATTCCATATACCTCAAAAAAATAAAAAGGAAAAAAACATATCACAACAAGTCTGAAGAACAACGCAAAAGCCTTTCCTAGTCGTAACCGAAACGCCAAACCATTACCGTTCAACTCTCTCTCTCTTCTCTGTCTCTCTTTTGTACGATATCTTCTTTCTCTTCTTCCTCTCCAACTTATCCTTCTCTCCAAACCGTGTTTGTCTGTTATATTACTGTGAAGCTTTTTCTCAGATTAAAATGGACAACGGAGCTGGATTTGAGGGAGGGGATACGAAGAAGGAGACAGTTGGTGATGGATTTGTCGGTGGGTTTTTCCCTGTCTCAACCACCAAGATCGCGTGGAAGTCAAGAAAAAGATCAGGTTCTCCTCTGTTTCTTGTTTTCTCGGAATTTTTATTTGGTTTGAAAGATTAAGCTTTTAGCAGATGTAGCTCTATGTGCTCTGTTTCCTTAAAGTCTCTCTTTCAGAGATCTAGACATGTTGTAGCTTCTGTTACTAGTTATCTCTCAGTATTAAGCTTGGGAAATCAAAAGGCTTTAGCTTTTGTTTTGTCTGATCCCTGAAATATATAAAGCATTAACAACTTCGATCTGCAGCATCTGTGAACCCGGACAAGGCACCAGAAGCTGCTATGGAGGTCACACCAGAGAAGGATCAGACAACAACAGCAATGGAAACCGAGAAAGTTGGGGAACCAATGGCCACAACTCCTCCTGTTCTGTCCGAGAAAAGAAAAGCTCTGTTTGAGCCACTTGAACCCATCACAAACTTGAACGGAAAGCGACCAACAGATGCTGATTCGCTCTTGCCACCTCCAGATTTCGAGTCTGCAATCTATCCTAAAGGCTGGTTGATAGGCAAGAAGAGGAAGCTAGTGAATGTTGATGTGGTTGAGAGCATGCGTAGAATCGCTGTCCAGGAAATGAACAGAAAGGTAAACACAAAACAAAGACGTACTCTTTGTTTTTTTTTGGAAATTTTGTTTGATTAAAAGAGGATTATGGGACAGGATCGAGAGATAGATGGGTTAAACGAGCAGCTAGAAGAGGACTCGCGTTGCTTAGAGCATCTGCAACTTCAGCTGTTACAAGAGAGAAGCAAGAGAACAGAGATTGAAAGAGAGAACACAATGCTGAAAGAGCAAGTCGATATGCTTGTCAACATGATACAACAAGATGAAGAAGAAATAGCAGAAGAAGAACCCTAGCTAGTATGTGCGTCCCCGTCTACCTATAATAGTTCTGCTCTGTTTTTTTTATTCGTTTGTCCATAAAGAAGGAAGGAGGAAAGAAGCTTTACCACCATCTATTATCTGGTTAAGCTACTGTTGTTGTTTCCTCCTGTTAGAACAAAATAAAGAATCAAGAACACTATATATTCTATGTCAAAACTTCTCTGCAAGATCTTCATTCCAGTTCTTAGGAGGATGAAGAATCCTCCTAAGAACTGTTTAGGTGTGTGTGTGTGTGTTTCTGTATGTCTAAAGTTGCTTCAAAATACAAAATATATAAATTGAGATAGGATCATATACAGATAGAGATGTTGTGGTGTTAAAGGTGTAATCCTTGTGTCCTATGAATAAATGAAATCTACGGACCACGAATTTTCGAGTGTCCATCATTATTAGCTTTTGCAAAACAAACCTGCACCAACACGAAAGAGATTGCTTCAGTATTTTACATGTCCATCCCACCCACATTCTTTTTTCTGATTTCTTTGAAAAAGAACTCACTATAACACAAAGACAATGAGAGAAAGCTAGAGTTTTTATTATAAAATCACAGATCCATTATTCAATCACAACAATCGTGGTTTTGTTTCTTGGTAAAATGACTACTACGTTACAGACACTGTCAGGCCAGTAAAAAAAACAATTCATTCTTCTTTCTGATGGAAAACACGAAGTTGTCTGAGATTACCATTGAGGGTCGCGTGATATATCCTCTTGTCTCCAAGTCCTAAGTCCGATAGAATCAAGTTACCCTGCAAGTAACAAGGACAGATACAGAGCCAGGAGTGAGTGAACAAGAACATACAATACCAAAAGTATATACATGTGTCTCTAGTTTTTTTTACTTACCTCTGTGGCCATTAATCTCCGGACATTGCTAGCGTAGAGTTTGGGATTATCTTTCTCTTCTTGCGAAGGGTAGTATACAGGTAACCGTATCACCTCCAGGTGGTTTACGAATTGACAGAGAAGGAAGATTATGTGGCGTGCCTGTAAAAACAAGAGAGGGTGATTTTATTTGTAAGATGAAAGCTTCTTGAGGAAACCGAGAGTTTTGTGATAAGAAATACTCACCCCGGAGATTGTATCCCATGCCACACTGAAACGCTCGTACGGATATTTTAAAATAACAGGAAGAACAGGAGTTCCGGCCAGAAATGCACCTGTCTTGAATTGAAGCAAGTAGTCTCCGTTGGTGGTTGTTCCTTCTGCAGTGAGACCAAAACACAGTGTTATGGGAGAAACGATGGGTAGGTTGATAAATAAGTTTGAAGCAAAGATACTGAACCTGGAAAAAGCATAATAGTTGGAGCAGATTTATTCCTATGAGCTTCTCGAACTCTCTCGTTTACTGTGCCTGTAAAGATCAAAAACAGTGGTTAAATACATAGTAAAAAGACTATTTGAAGCTGGATAACAGAGACTGTTGAACAAGTAACATAAGCTAAAGAAGTAAAAACAACATACCAGAGACACCCTTGAAATCAGGTGATTTTGCTTCTCGCTGAACAAAGACACAACCAAGACATTTGCTGCCAGAAAAAGATAGTATAACCAAGTTTGAGATGATGGATACAGACGAATAACAGAAACAATACAGTGATGAGATGCAAAAGAGTGTTTTAAGAAGTTTAGATGAAGTCATTGAGAACTAACCTGATGAGGCCAACAAGAGGAAGTTTGCCCACTGATCTCTTCAAGCACCAAAAATCAACAGACAAATAAATATAAATGTCATTGCCAGAAAAAGATACTCAAAAGTGTGAACTTCATAAAGTAACTTTACAGAAGTACCATAAAGCTATCTATCAACTAACCTTGGCGACAAAACTTGGGAAAGAAGCAGACATATGATACAAAATGTCAAGGTATGAAACGTGATTAGACACAATGACACCAGGCCTTTCAGGTTCCTCCTTATCGGTTTCACCATTCTCTGCAATCTGTAACGAATAAAGAGAATAAACAAACGCTAAGCCATCAGTGGGAACGAAAACTTGAATCAATTTCAGTAAAAAAAGAGGTCCCCAATAAGTTGTACACCAACCAAACTTCTCCTAATAACAATAAATGGCACTAAAACTATGTCTTCTTACAACAAAGTCTGACACTTTAAAGGTTCCCTATCCACATTCTACAAGACTACAAGTTCCTCACACACGTAATGAAACTTGGCTTATACCTCAGATAAGGACCAACCTAATGCAATTGTATAACAACCAAAACCTCTCCTACCAATAAATGCCACCAAAACTCTGACACTTTAAAGGCTCCCTATCCAAACCTACAAGTTCCTCCCCACACTTAAATGTACTAAACCTCATCTTATACCTCCGAAGAAGTGGTTTTGAGATTGGAATCAGCTCCCGAATCTCGATCCGGACAGCTCTCAAGGATCCAATAAAACCCAAACACAAAAAGCAAAACTCTAGAGAGAAACCTCCCACACTGCACGATCACAACCCTTCTCCACCCTCCCATATGAGCATAATCCTCCTGAACAACCCCTCCACCTTCCTCCTCCTCCTCCCCCTCCCCCTCTCCTCCACGATACGGAGACGAAAACAACGTAAACACCCTACACACCAAGTAATACAAAAGCAAGATACTCATCGCCAGAACAAACCGCACGGGAACGAGCGTCACCATCGCCACCGCGAGCTTCACCTTCTCCGCCGTCGGAAAAGGACCCAGACCCATTGTCCCGTACAAGTCCGTCCTCGCGAAAGGCGCGAACTTTTTGTCTAACTCCTCGATGGCGGAGGCCACGTCGGATTCCGATTTGAGCAGGGGTCGGTCCTCTTTGCTCGACGACGACGACGAAGACGGTGGATTCGAATTCATGTCCTTTAGCTCTGATTCCATTGTCGTTGTAAAAATCTGATCTTTGTTAAAAGGGTTTCGAGTTTCGGATTGTGATTCGTATTCCCTCGTGAAGGTTTCAGCTTTCGCGCACACGTTGATTCAGGGGAGTCGCCGTAAAAGGTAAACATGAAACGATAATAAAGGGTTTTAATACTGTGAGATGACGTGCATGGTAATGTATTATACGCTTGATGGATATTGACGGTTAGATGGATAGTTGGAAATAATAAACGGACCAGGATTGTGTTTATTAGTTCATTCAAGTTTGTTTAAGGAAAACAAACTGTTTTTTTTTCTTCTCCAGATAGTGTCAATGATAATTTTACTATCTAAATTTGAATTTAGTATTTTGTTTGCGCCTTCAGATAATAATGCTTTATATAATTTGGATTTAGATTTATGTGATGTATGCTTATCTTGCTAGATAACTATGAACGATATACTTATTTGCAAANTTTTTTTTCCCCCCCCCCCCCCCCCCGTTTTACCGCGGCTGCTGGCACGGAGTTATTAAAATATATTTATAAATGTATGGTTTTTTTAAATTGTATAATTTAAAACCATTTTTTGTTAGCAACATATACAATTTTAAATCAATAGAAATTCAAAAAATATACTTGTTGTCGGTAAATATTAATTAATATCTAATTTTTTTACTAGTCATCAATAAAAACACATCAAATCAAAAAAAATATATTTAAAACGATGGTCAAAAAAATTATCATTTAAAAGAAGATGGATATGCACTAATTTCAAGGCCTTGTTTTATTCCTAAGAGATTAGTTTTTATTCACAAAAAAAAACAGTTTAGTTTATCTGTTAAGTAAAATTTCGAGGTGAGATTATAATGCGACTTTCATATTATGAAGGCTTCGGCACAAGTTTTATATAAAATGGCATGCTTGTGAACATGCTTTATGTATTTTTCTTCCTTAAGATGTGATTTGCTAGCTCTTTCAGTGACATTGTTTTAGGAAATGGTATTATATAATAGTATAACCAAATGCCATGATGAAAGTTGAGGGCCTTTGCAAATAATGGTTTGATCCAGCCTCGGGACCTATTTAACTTTTTGTTTGTTAATGGATTCTGTTAAATTTAATCTGAACCAGATCGATGCTATTGAGGACGTACTGTACTGATTACTATACTCTATTTACACGTTAGTGGCAAACACAGAGGAATGCGAATCAGGTATCAACTTGCCCTACTTAAAATAAAACCGTACACAATCACAAGGCATGTCTCCTTTCGATTCAAGAGCCAAGATTAATCATTTTGTTTTCTTTTAATCGAGTAAAGAGATTGGACATTAACAATCAAGTTGCTTAATTATATTATAAAAGTTTGCAGAGTCCAAGACATAATCATAGCTAGACAACCTCCATCAATAGTTACCACCACCATGATTTATATATATGCATAAATATATGAATGAAATCGTCTCAATAAGAGATCAAATCCAATACTAATATGTCTAGTTCGATTAATTACCACAACGCTGGCTAAGAAACATCATGTAAAAATGGTCAGGGTAAGAAAACAATTCGAGATGGTGTCAGTAAGAGTTGCCAGGAAAAGCCTTAGTTAACCAGCTTACTGTTTGTTTTCTCAGACAAAACCTAAAAGCAAAAGTGGAAGTTGCGACAGTTAGATTCCCTTTCACTGTGAGGTTGAGTAGTCTTTTCTTCTGTTTTTGTTTGTTGAAAATCAAATCAGAAGCGTATAGTATGATGAAAACATTTCTGAAAACTACGCATATGTTCATGATACTGTCTTTTCATTGGCAATTACCTCAATTAGTCGCGTTTCAAAATAGTTTTTTTACCTCAATTAGTGTCTTCATGACAGTATATGTTCATGAATCATGATATAGTAGTATATATGTTCATGAGTCACGTAACATTTTTGTTACTAAAAATTATACTAGAAAACTGTATAAAATATTAAAATAAGACTTTTTTTTAAACACTAGATTTTCATTGATAAAGGGAGTGAGAATTACAAAGACAATCGAGTAGGATACAAAACGATTATAGAAAAAGCTTTAAATAAAAAGGTGTCTAAGCCATGAAGGATAACCTGCAGCAATATAGGACTGATAGAGTCCTTCTTTGATCACACTTTTTGCAATAAGAATTGCAGCCATGATTTGTTTATGGGAATGATATTGTACTTTGGAGTCTGTAATATCATTAACCCATTGTAGAAGATGGGAAGAGTAGAACCGTAAGGAAGGCCAAGCAGATGGTTTGTTGATAGCTTCAATGATATCCGAGTCATCGCTGGCGAAGATAATGGCATTAAAATGGAGGTTTTTTATACTTTCAAGCGCCCAGCTCCAAGATTGAAAAGATGCTTCAAGTTTATTGGAGATACCAACAAAAGATCTTCTTCCATGCAAAAGAACTTTACCTTGATTGTTTCGAAGGATCCAGGAGGCTCCACTTTGATTGTTGATCCTGTCCCAAGCAGATGCAATATCACATTTCAACCATTCAGGTGGAGGAGGTTTTCAGCCATGAATGATTTTCTTTTTTCGCTCCAAGTCGATTGATTTAGCATTTTGTTCAGCTTCTTTGATTAGGAATCAGTGATCTACTTCTTGATAAATTCCTCTGGTGAAGTGAGGACCCAAAGATAATCTTCCTTCAAATAGAAAGGAATTTCTATTTTTCCATAAGACTACCTTAGGTAAAACAGTTGGATAAAAAATAATCAAATCTTTTTACCGATTCTTTTTTTGTTTTGTAAAAATATTTCACAGTCTAGAATTGTTATACAATAGGGAAAAGTTTTAAAGAAAAAAACACATTCTGGCCTGAAATTCACAGTAACCTTGAACTGATAGTTATTATAGCCTTGTTGTGTACTGAAGAACATGTTATTTTTCTATAAGATTATGTACTAACATTAAGCTGGAAATGTTGAAATATGAAATCCTCCACTCGCACTAGCGGCCAATACTAACAGAAGTAGCATCACCATCCACACATTGAATTTGTTTTTATAGCTAAAATAAAATTTTATCTTACAATTTTGTAAACACAGAAAACACTGTAAATTTTGTAATAATTAGGTAATAAGATTGCAGTAATTCACGTGAATCCCCAATAATTTTCTCATGCACAAAGTGGGGTCCTTAGTTTTTTTGTGTGTGTATGTTCCTTTGCTACTTCTCGCCAGCACTTCTTCTTTTGTTCTCTTCACTACCTCCAAACTTCCCAAGAATCTCTCTATTAATTTCTCCTCTCTCATCTCTCTCACCTCATATTTTTTCTCTGCCAAGAGAATCCTCCTCAAGAAAATGTCGAAGAAAGCTACCTTTCTGCCATTGAATCTTTCACTTTCTCCTTTCCTTCTTATTCTTCTTTGCCATCTTCTGTCGTGTGTTGCAGTTCATGGCGTCCAAGAGAAGAAGATTCTCAGTCTGCACAACAACATTTGGTCTCCCATGAAATCAAATGAAGCTTCGAGTTCATGTTTCTCTCACAATCTTGGTGAGTTTTTCCCCCTCTCAAACATTCACCAACCATAGAGAAATGATATGTAGATACTGTTTCTTTACTTTTGTTTAATATTGTTTATAACGTGATTTAAGGGTTAGATTAGCAAAAGCCTCATCATTTGTTTAAACATTTATTTAAAGTCATTACCTTTACATTACTTTTCTTAGCTCCCTTTCTTTCAATTGGGATTAGTAACAATACTATAGCTGTTTTTCTTAAGCTTTACAACTGTATCTATAGAATCTTGAGATTCTTTCCTCCATATGAGAAGACTCTTCTTGCATCGATGTTTATATCTTTGGCGTGTGAACTCTGTTTTCCAAAACAGAGTGTTCATTTACTCTGTTTTTGATATGCCCTTGTTGACTCTTTCCTCTGTTTATTTTAGTTGTCTATTACAAAGAGAGGTTAATATTTATATAATGATTTTGTGTTGAAACTTAGGGGAAAGAAAAGAATCATCCACTACACTGGAGATGAAACACAGGGAACTTTGCTCAGGAAAGACTATAGATTGGGGTAAGAAGCTGAGAAGAGCCTTAACTCTTGACAACCTTAGAGTCCAATCACTTCAACTGAGAATCAAAGCCATGAGCTCAGCCACCACAGAATCCATTTCAGAAGCTCAGATTCCACTAACCTCTGGGATGAAACTTCAGACTCTTAATTACATCGTCACAGTTGATTTAGGAGGGAAAAACATGACTCTGATCGTCGACACTGGAAGTGACTTGACATGGGTCCAATGCCAGCCTTGCAAGTCTTGTTACAACCAACAAGGTCCTTTGTATGACCCATCAGTCTCATCTTCTTACGAGACAGTTTTCTGCAACTCAACAACTTGTCAAGATCTTGTAGTAGCTACAGGCAACTCAGGCCTTTGTGGAGGCAACAGTGGTGTTGATAAAACGACTTGTGACTACGTTGTCAGCTATGGGGATGGATCATACACTCGTGGAGACTTGGGAAGTGAAAGTCTCCAACTTGGCGACACGAAGGTCGAGAGCTTTGTCTTTGGTTGTGGCCGAAGCAACAAAGGTTTGTTTGGTGGAGCTTCTGGACTAATGGGTTTGGGAAGAAGCTCTGTCTCCTTAGTCTCCCAAACCATGAAAAACTTCAACGGTGTCTTCTCATACTGTCTACCTTCCCTTGAAGATGGAGCTTCAGGCTCACTCTCTTTCGGTGACAATTCCTCTGTTTACAAGAACACAACTTCAGTTACCTACACTCCTTTAGTACAAAACCCTCAGCTTAGTTCCTTCTACGTTCTGAACCTCACCGGTGCTAGCATTGGTGGCGTGGAGCTGGAATCTTCAAGCTTTGGTAGAGGGATTCTAATCGATTCAGGAACAGTCATCACTAGGTTACCACCTTCCATTTACAAAGCTGTGAAGACAGAGTTTCTAAAACAGTTTACTGGGTTTCCTTCAGCTCCAAGTTATTCAATCTTGGACACCTGTTTTAACCTCACAAGTTATGAAGACGTAAGCATTCCTACTATCAAATTGATCTTCCAAGGTAACGCTGAGCTTGAAGTGGATGTCACTGGTGTGTTCTACTTTGTCAAGCCTGACGCATCTCTAGTCTGTTTGGCCTTGGCAAGTCTGTCATATGAAAATGAAGTCGGTATTATTGGAAACTACCAACAGAAAAACCAGAGAGTGATATATGATACCAAACAAGAGAAGATTGGAATAGCAGGAGAAAAATGCAGTTTCTGATGACTACCCAATGACTTGTATAATAAGCTTTGTGTGTTCCCCCCTCATATCATGAAAGCCAATAATCTCTTTTGGCAAAGTCTTTGAAACAAACAATTATAAATAAAAAGGAAAATTATCTTACTATAAAATTAATTAAAAGGAACAATAATAAATAAAAGAAAAAGTAGTCGAAACACACAATTATAAATTAAAAAAATCAAAAATCAAAGATATTATTAAATTAATAAAACTTGTAAAATATCATCTTTTAAAGTTTCATTGGAATAAGAAGATTAAGTACAAAGATCCGTTCCCCAGTGCTGAATTCCGTGTGGATACTGTGTGCATGCATAACTTCAGCGGTTCAGAGGAAGAGCTTGCCTTGGCAGTCATGTTTGATTAAGCAAGGGACTGTGATAAAGAAGATGATGGTCAAGAAGACGTCATTTCCTGCAAGGAAGAAGTCGGAGATAGAAACGGCAGTAGCCAAGCTACGAGCACGATACGGAAGCTTACCATAAAATGTTTCTAATTCATCCATTTTGGTTCCAATCATTTAGCAGTTGCAGGCTTTAAGAGTTAAAGACCCACGTCTCAAAGTGTGTGCTTTAAGAATTGAAGTTGAGCTGATCCACCGGGTTGTGTTAGATTTACAAATTCGAAGAGACCATTGTCAAATATTGCCAATACAATGGTGTTATTTACGGAGAAGGTTTAGAACACTCGGAGCATCAAATTCAAAGGAAACCAGTGTTGTTCAATCAAAGATAAAAAAAACTTTTATTATGCAAACAAACTCCACTCAGATCATTCTTACAAATCCAGAATTGGTTCATGATGAATCAATCATCTGGCTTTTTATTGTAAAACCACAAACTAGCTGAAACTGAAACACAACATCGCCTGAGACACATTTCAGTTCATCAATGCATCTGCTAATGGGAATGTCGGAGATATGTCCACTGGTACCTATACACAAACAAACAAACAATGCAGGCAGATCATTGTATGTGAATCCTCATGTAGAAATAGTCAAATCTCAATTCATGTTTATATTATCATGTTATACCTTAACGCTCTCGAGCTTTTCTAGAGAGGCTTTCAATGGTCCGGTGATAGTGCAGTAGTTATTTAAAAGCAATGTTGCTGCCTTTTTGTCACCTCTTCCTTGGATTGTGAGTATCTCATGGCTCAAACTCTCAACTGCATCTTCCACCTTTTATATGCGTAAAAAAACAAGATTTCAGCGACTTTGGAGTTTGGATATGAAGAATCAGAAAGTTACCTTAGTGAAATCAACCGAGAATGTACAGTCCTTGTGGAAAACAAAGGCTCCTTTCTCATACAACCAGTTGAACTGCAACGCTTGCCCTTTCCTGAAGCCGGAAGATATAATTATGTCAGGAACTATACATATAGGACTTGGAGATTATCTGTATCATTCATTCATTACCCATGAGCTTCTGTGAGACCAAATCGAATGGATCGAAAGCATCCAGCTAGGAAAGAAACATACATACTCTCCACCATACTCTTGGGAAGCAGACCCTGTCGATTTCACATACAGAAACAGAACAGTGGTTCAATTAAGTATTTTGAATTAGAGATGAATCAAGAGTTTGCAAATTAGAATTAAATGAACCAAGTTTGGCTAACTAGTAAAGATGATTAAAGACCTTGGTGATGAGAAACTTTAGTGCCCAAAGACCAACTATATCTGCCTTTGCTTCTTCCATTGCAGAATGGAGTTCTTGCAGTTCCTGGATCAAATGAAATTTAAGGGAAACGATTAAACTACAAGTTGTTTTGTGGTTAGTACATGATCGCATGACAAAAGATTCTTATTAGATGTCTCTTGCAGGAAGAAGTAAAACCTTTCTCACTGTAGAGGGTTGACCATCAGGAAGCGTTATGGTATGCGGACCAATGCCATGGCAACACTCATGGCAAATGGTGTGAGTAAAGAAGGAATCAAAATCAACAAATCCTCGCTGTTCCTTGCTGATGATGACTTCAGCAATAGGCTTTAGAATATGCTCAAACCTGGAAAAGAAAAGGCTTAGTAAGTAGTCATGCGTGACAACAGTTTATAAATGAAACATGGAGGAAGGAAGACAGAACATTACTTTGCTTCTTGAACGTTTTTGAGCATAACCATTGATGTTCCTCTGTCTTTGACAATTTTCTCATCGTTTGGCAAGTTGTAAGCAACGGTCTGAGGACCTTTCACATCCTGTCACAATCAAGAAACAAGCGAACAGTGGATAAAGACAAGACAAACGCTACATTAAGTCTTTTTCCCTCTCCTCTCTCGATCTTTGGATAGTCATTGGAACTTACTCCGGAATTATAAATTAACTGGATGACCCGAATAGGAGCAGCAGACACATCTTTTGATTTGTATACACTGTCAAGCGGGAGATTGTCTTCCAATAGCTACCGGAAAGTGAAAAAAAGAAAAATGATCTCAAAGTAAGCAATTAGAACATCGATTGATTGAAGTTGCAAAAGGAGAAATGTACCTTTAAATTGTCACCAAAGAGTTTCAGATCAGATGTGGCTTTATCATCTCGAATACCAATGAAGGCTTCAAATGAAGCCTGCAATGAAATATAAATACAGATTAGAGAGAACTATCATGCAATAACCTAATACAAATTTAAATCCAAATGGTCAAAGGAGTTGCATGTAGAGACCGCTAATGTACAAATGCAAAGCTAAAGGCGAGGATTGTGAGTATAAGCTTAAGTAGATAACACCAGAAGAAAACCTTATAGAAATTCTTACCTTGTAACCAAAAATTTCATCTTCATATGTCTCATATGGACCAATGGTAATATCCAACTTTGAATCCTACAGAAATTGATACAGACTTAAAAGTTATGGTGTGAATGACAATCTCCCAAACACGGTGTGAATGACAATCTCCCAAACACGAACTTGCAGACTTGATAATAAAATAGCCAGAGCTTGCCTTACAAAAACTATCTTCTTATGAAAGAAAGACTACATATCTATAAAAATGAATGGACAAAGAAGAAGTACCAAGTCCATCCATGCAATGTCTGACTCATAGTAGTCATTTGAAAGGAAAGCTTCAGCTTTGCTGTGCAGCAGCTTCTTCAAACTATGGAAAAACATTATCAAGTACTTCAATACACCTACCAACTCGAGTGGGAAAATATATGTGAAGAAACTGTATGGTATCTTACCTCTGTGAAGTGGCCAAGTCTCCAGCTTTGTGCAAAAGTTCAGAAGCTTTTGTGAGGAAAGGTCGATATATCTCTGAGTAGGGAACACTATACAGATCGGAGTTTGAGTCTGGTAACTTCTTTGTGATGTTGGCTAGATGGTCAGATTGAGAAGCTTCTACATTAGCTTCACTTCGCCTTTTTATAATACTGAAAAACCCTGTTGCAGCATGCTTTTGCTCTTCCGTTAGGCTACTGAGCCATAAGTTGAACTCCTATAAGATTTTCAAAACACATTTCTTACCATGGGAACATACAACAAAACGGAAAACAAAAATCAAACATTGTGATTGTGAATACCATTTTATCCATATCAGGAGGATAGAAATTGGCACCAGGTGGCTTAGTCAAAGGAAAAGCTGCTCGATATTCAAGACCCTTCCAGCCATCAATAGGTTTCGTTGCTTCAGGAAGCAACTTCACAGCTGAATCCGCCGTGGTCAAGAATGGTTCATTTTCATCCAGAGACGACCTAGAGATGTAAAACGAAACATCAATGTCTTGTTCTGATGTTAAAATAAAGACAGTTCAATGATAATCACCATGGACTTTTGTTGATCAGGAAGTAATCCCATTTAAGTTTGTCCAGGTCTGATGCATTGGCGTGCTCCTTAAGCCAATCTCTCAGAGCTGGATTGCTGTACCAAACCTGTTTAGGATAACATACAACTTATTTAGTTTAGTTTTAAGTTCAGTCATAAGATCTCATGTTCACGAAGAGAACAGAAAATTCAAACTACAGATCTACAAAACCTGCTCATAGAAGATATCGTCAATAACTTTTGCAGCCTTCACGATTAGTCCGAGCGCTTTCTGATCCGCCTCAGAGAGTTCTGTCAACTGCATAGTCAAGAAAAAACTGAGTTTTGTGGTACATTTGAAACAAATAAATCACAGTAATATATGTGACAACAAGTTAATACCTCTGCTTCGAGGGTGACAGGAGAGTATCTCTGGAGTTGCTTCTGCAGAGATAAACTACGGGTCTCAGCGTTCACTTGGCACCTTCAACAAACTCAGAAGAAACACTCTTTTGTAAAATAGGAACTTTCTATATACAACCTTTAGCTTAGCAATGGATATGTCACACAAAAATGGAAATAACTCAGAAAAGACCAGAGAGAGATGATAATGTACCTCTGCCTGAGTATTTCAAATAGTTTTCCATAATCTCCATTTACATCACATGGAACATAAGCAGGATCTTCCTTGGCAAGAAGGTTTCTGTATTCTTCATAAGGTATGTACTTCACAGCAGAGACTTCCTCTTTCTAATATATATAAGAACAAAGGAAATGGTGAGGTGAGTTGTGTGGCTTAAACTTAGAGAATCATAAAAGGAAATATTCTCACTTGAAGAGTAAAGGCTTCTAATGGGATTGGATGCAGAACTGTAACAAGATACACATCATTGAACTCATTGTTTATGAATTTTCCATTGTTTGTGACACTGTAAAAAGCAACACACTGTCAGATAAGAATCAGTGTGCGTAGCTTCAAAGATGCAACGACCATACCAATCAAGCTAAACACTTTTGAGCAGCAAACAAAAGATTAATAAAGAGAGAGAGAGAACATGCATCACATAAGCCAAGAAAGTTGAATTTGAAAACAAACCATTCTTGAAGAAAGACGAATATCTTTTCAAAGGCATCCTTTGGGAGTTTTATGCCTAGCTCTTCCTCAAGCTCTCGCCTACACACAAAAAAAAAAAGTGGAACAGCAACTTTAGTAAAATGATCTCGAGTTAAATGGAATGCAGAATCAGATTCACTTACTGAGCCGATATAAGAGATGCATCACCGGCCGAGATATGACCAGCACTAGAGATGTCCCATAGACCAGGCCAAGAATCTTTATCATCAGAGCGGAGTTGGAGAAGCAGCTCTTGAGTAGTCTCCACAAAGATCCAGACATGAACTGCACGATGGTAATCTCCATCTCGGTGAATCTCTGACCTATAAGGCAGAGAGACAGTAAAATCTCTGAGTAAACCTAAAAAAACCCTTTCTAGTTAACGAAAAGGTCAACGAATCATCAATGCTTTTGATTAAACTAAAATCACTTCTAGTACGAATAGCTTTCTGGGTATTTTGCATACCTGGGTTTAGTCGCACCGGTCTTCTCGCCAGATTTGGTCAGAACGTCGAAATGCTCCTCTGCCATATCTCTGTCTCTCCGTTACTGTCTGTAAAAAGGAGCAAAGCTGATGAAAGGTACGTAATTTATAGAAGAACAAAAAATTGACACGTTTTGCTTACTTGGCTTCACCTAAACCGGTTCTCTCTTCGGTTAAATGAACCATCTCGAACCATCCACATTTGAATTGTCACTTACTTGATTGGTTTCACCCTAATCTGAACCTTATTCACTTAAATGAGCCATTTCTAACCATCCACATTTATAGTATCACTTACTTGGCTTCACCTAAACTGGTTCCTCTTTAGTTAAGATGAGCCAGCTGGACACATCCACATTCAAAATTGACACATATTGAGAACACATTGTTCTATGAGATCAAGCAGACATTTGGACATGTATACAAGCAATACATGCATTTATGGGTGAACAAAACAATGTTCATATGATTCAACCACTCCTGCTCATGAGACGGGCATCTACATTCAAATTCTCACGAGATATTGATACAGTGAATGTCATTGAGGTAATTCATTGGTCAAACAGATGCATGGCAATATGATCAAGAACACAGTAAATCGTCAACGAAAACAAGTTTTATACCTACATATACATTTTTGTACTTTCCTTAGCCACATCTTGATCGATGATGACTTTGATAGTAGCTGATAGAAGTAGGGAACAATGGCTCCAATGCCCTTATATCTCATCTCATAATCTCTTATGGGTCTAGGAAGTCTCCTATGCCCTCTATTCATTAACTAAATGAAAAATTTCGAAAATGCCCTCGGTTAACTAAATTTGAATCGAAATTGAATTGGATAATTGAAA